>JAAMPD010000032.1:0-122855 GCA_025266255.1 Trissolcus basalis
CAAATCAACCAAAACGTACAAACAACGCATGCTTCAGCAACTGAAAAAGGTTCGCATTAAAAATTGTCAACTGACCATGTTCCGATGATGCTTTATCTAAAAATAAAAAAGACAAGATTTTATTGCAGGCGCACTGACAACAAGTTGTTCTTATGCATTCAAATACCCAACTCAAAATTAAACTCAAAACAACTCTTTTAGAGCCCAAATCAAACTTTGCTCAAATGCAAAATATACAATGTACCAAACAAAAAAAGATAGTTCAGTTTAGGAACAAAACAAAAAGTATGAAAATGAAAAAACCGTCCACAGATCGAGGTAAAGTGACAAAAAGCCTAAAGCTATGAATGAAGCTTGAAATGATCGATGATAGGGATATTATAATTAAACAAACAAATGGTAATCGAAATGCATTCAAGCTGGCTCGAAGTTCATTCATAATTTTCCCCATTCAGGTTTGAGACGAGGAGCGCACTGGATCCGGATCGACAAATAAATTGATTCATCATCCGACTGTATACATCTGATCGAGTGCTTTATTTGTCAGAGAGAAAAAAAATACAGAGTCCCCCAGAACCTTGACAATAATCAGGCAAAAGGGCAGCGCTCAACTGAATCCAAGCCAGCCTGTGTACGCAAATGAAACGAAATCCAATATCGGGCTGAATTGCAACGAGACTCGAGACTGCAAGGATCAACCGGGTCGCTGTTTATTATTTCCTTTATCCATTTTTCTTTCGTCAATTTTACCAATTTCTTTTTAATTTTGAAAAAATTGATGAATCACGTGAAATGGGAAGATGAATCGAGGGATGAGGTGTGACACTGAGAAAATGATACTGTACAATTTGGATAGTGCATCTTTCATCCTGTCATGACACACTATCTGATTCATTAATTTACAAGGTATATCGTAAAGATACATGGTACCAGATGTATCTTTTACAATATATGTTGTAAATGTTGCAAGATACTTTTCTCAGTGGAGGATCAAACAAATTTCATGAACCATGATGAGAGAGGATAAAAGAACACGAACAAAAAGAAAAATAAATTTTTTTTTTTTTATAAAAAAAAAAAAAGTTAATGTAGGAAGTTCGGACGGAAGGATGCACTCACCTGAACAGAGCCACCGTGCCTGTCGGTAGGTGTCAATGTGCCAGCAGCCCCCGTTTGCTTCGCTGTATCGGGCCACGTTGCTACGACCCCCTTACCGCCCCCTCCGCCCCCCGCCCCTCCACCTGTCACGTCCTGAAGGAAGAACCACGACGAGGTCGCAAATGCAAAATGTTAGTCAATGCAATCCAGGTTAAATGCACTCAAAATGCAGCACGGGGATCAAATCCAGCTGCAGCCGAGGGACAGCTGGATTCGATTGTGCTGCACCTTGGCATGAGAATTAAAAACTATCGAGCCGCTTGTTGAATTGCAAAAATAGATGTTTCTTACTCAATGAGGAGAACAAAATTGGAAACAAAAGAAAAAGAGTTTGTTTCTTTTAAACAAAAATTAGAACTAGAAAAAAAGAAAAAAGAAATAAAGCTCCGATGAAAAAGGGTAAGTCGGGATGATTCAAAAATTTGTGGATGGAATGTTGTAGTTCGTTGTCTTTGTTCGTTTTCTATTTTTTGTTCTTTCACTTTGCTTTTTTGATTTGTTTCTTTTCGCGTTACCAAAAGCGTACGACAGGCGAGCGAGTATCAACAAAAAAATGCACTGACGATGATAGAATCGCAAATGCTTACTTTGTCGTCTGGCTGATTACACTTAAAAGAAGGACAAACTACGATTGCAGAAGCCGTCAAACGCTAGCGCGTATACTGTAATTACAGTTAAGTTTTTGTTAATCCTGAATTCGAGTCTATCTAAGATAGGCGAATTTGGTCAAACCGAATCGGAATCGTTACTCGTTTTGATGTGGCTTACATAGTTGCCAAGCATCTCGACTTGAACCTCGTCCATCGAGAGAACCCCGTCTTCCTCGTATTCATCACTTTCCTAACGCGAGGTGCCAATGTGTTTATCGTATTCCCGCGTCATGCAGTAAACAGAAACATATTTTTTTGCTATTTTCATCCATGCGTTACAAACCTTATTATTTGTTTTTTTTTTTTTTTTTTTTTTTTTTTCATTTCAAAATCTGGACTTTACAAAAACTCAAAACCAAAAAGGAACCTTTCAAAGTTATGTTGGACTTTATCTTTTCACATTATTTGGTGTTTACTTGAAAACCAATTTTCATCTTGTGTCAAAAGCAATGCAAACAAACTGTCCCATGCGGTTACTCGAACAGTTATCTCAAATCAAAGAAATGATAAAGGAATAACAAAAAAGTATAATAATTGTGTCATAGTCGTTACACTCCGACATGCTTTAGTAGCGAATAAAAAAAAATTTGATAGAAAATTACCTTATAAGTAGTAGTGTGTCGATCACGATTGGGTGATACGATAACTTCGTGTGCAGTCTGTAACGATCCAACTGGGGTGGACTGCAATATAGAAAGACAATCGATAAGTATTCGCCGTTTCCTTTTTATCAAGTCGGAGTAATGAAATCATTGATCTTGCGGTGCGTACTTTTTCGAGCACCTAAGTCTACCAACTTACTCACCACTTGGAATTAACTCAATCTTACAATAATCAACCAAAGCGATGTTGATTTAAATTTGTTATAAGCTTGTTTACGTACTTTCATTCATCCGTCAAGTTTTTTTTATTTTATTTTTTTCAATTGCTAGGAAGAAGGTGTTGGGAACTTGTTAAGGAAATTGTACAGTCCAAGGGTGCAGATGGGAAATAGTCAAAATCAAGCATCGGAAAGGGCTGTGGAAAAGAAAAAAAAGAGGAGAAAACTCTACTTGAAAAAGAGGATGAAAAACTGTGTTCGCCCGATTCGCACCAACCTTGTCGGACTTTTTTTTCTCAACGCACGAAGGTTCCGCCATCCTCAGTGCCCTGAGTTGTTCGAAGTTAGCTGGCTATAAGTGAAACATTGCAGGCAGCATGCAAAGGACAACAAAAAAGTTGCTCGTTTTCGTTCTTTGAATTCCTAGTGACACTTTGTTTGTCATATCGTTCGGCGCGAAAGAGAGAGAATTAAAAACAACAAAATGAACCGCAAAACACCAAAGACAAAAAGAAAACCAAAAGGTCGGATTGGTTTTATTATATTTACAGTATTGGTTTCAATTTTTTTTCGTCTCGAAGTCTTTTTGTGAGGTAGTGAGCAATTCGTAATCAATGACACCCACCATGGATTTGCCCGTCCAGTCGAACTCGCCGTCGTCCACGTAACCTTTCCTCTCGTAGAGATCTTGGAAGAGCTTCCTCAGGTACTCGTAGTCCGGCGTCTCAAAGAAATCCAGCTTCCTCACGTACTTTAAGTAGGTGGCCATCTCTTCGGGATGGCCCTCGCAGAGTAGCTCGATCGGAGTGGCGCGCTTCGTGTCGCCAATCTTTTGGTACCGCTCCTTAAGGGTGTCTGCTTTCAATCCCTGCCATGGTAGACTACCGCGCAGAAAATACATGAACATGTGGCCCAGTGCTTCCAAGTCGTCTCTTCTGCTTTGTTCTGTAAACATTTCAATTTCTCATTATCATCGTTCGAGATGCCAATCCCGTTCAATTTATCGGCGCGACAATGTTGTTTTGATTCCAAGTTCGAAGGTTCAGCCATCGGCCAATTATGACGTCTAGTGCACTCGCCCCGATCAACAAAATTACTTTTTTAATCAAACAGAAAAGAGAAAGTAACGAGTCTGTCTCGGCGCATTGCAAAGTTTGTTGTTAAATATTCAGCAAGATTGATTCGGAAACTAAATGACACGAATTAAAACTTTCGCCTCTCTAAATTAGATTTGTTACAACTTGCTGAGGAAGGTTAATTGATGCAATTCGAAATTATAAATTGCTAATCATTGGCATGTCTCCGGACACCTCTGTCGATTTGAATTAAAACTTTTTGCATTTAAATTTTCGTCGTCATTTGCATATGATAAATCAAAGGTGTGATTCGACATGAAAATTCTATCAGCTCATTCGTATCCAATTGTCCGACAAACAATCTTGCTGTTTTATTATCACGGCTGAATTACTAATTGTACGAAATCTGATGTGGCTGAACTTTTTCTACACAATGTTGCGTTATTACGTCAGTCCGTTCGCAAACTTTTGCCTCGTCAACAAATTTTTGCGTCATCCGACTAAACCAATTATATTTTCATTAATTCAATCGACGTTGCTTTTTCCTCCCCCCCCCCTCCTCTTCCCCTTCTTCAACACCGCTCAATTAATTGAAAATGATACAATTTAATTTAATCTCAACAAAATATAATTTCAACTGGTAACCGAGAGGGATATCAAAATAATAACATCTGAAAAGTTCATTTGACTGGCACATACAACGGCCTTAATAAAACAAAATTATCGACGCTTCGATTTGCATAAATCAGAACTTATTTTTAAATCTCGTCGATTATTTATTATTATTATAGATGTATCTATTTGGCCTTTTCAGGCTCTCACGTCGATAAACTACTTCTCTCACTCGCGGTAACATCAAAATATAAAACTTTGTTGCTATTCAACATTTGTCTCAACATTTGTATGTTTTACATTTTCTTGGCAGTTATTTACGTACACACAAAGTCATTAAACTATAAATACAAAGGATGGAGGAACAAACTTTGTTTTCACGCTCATGAAAGATTAATTGAATTGGAATTGCACACGACTATGGGTGTAAAGTTGAAAATAATGCATGAGATTGTTTATATACCTTTTCCTAGATGTGTATTGATACTCATATAACGAGCTGTCCCTGTAAGGCTCTTATGTTCCCGATATGGTATATGTTTATTTGTCTCCAAGTCTATATACTCTTTGGCCAGCCCGAAATCTATAATGTGGATGATTTTTTCTCGTCTAGTCGTACTTCGTCCTATGAGAAAGTTTTCCGGTTTGACATCGCGATATATCAAATGACGGCTGTGTACATATTCTATCCTATGTAGCTGCAAATAACAATAACACAATTATCACACCGGCCGACATATTTCCTTTCAATCCGGATATTCATTACATTCATAGAGTTACATCCGACTTTGGTTTCAATATTTGCATCTCCAACTATCGATCCTCCGTGATGACAAAATAAAAGTTCTATCCCACTCAAATTTTCTTTTTCTCATTTTGAAATCAAAGTCGAACGCAACAGGGAATGACAGACAATAAAATTCGTATGCTTACAAGTTGTGTGGCAATGTTAAGAACAGTTTTGAGGGTGAATTTCCTGTTGCAAAGATCGAAGAGGTCCTCCAGACTGGGTCCAAGGAGTTCCATGACCAAAGCATTGTACTTCCCGCACGGTCCGAAGTAGTAAACTTCCGGTACGCCCTCTACATGCGTATTATGAACTGAGTGATCGGGAACTGAACACGATCATCGCGGAGCCCAAATTTTTTTTTTCATACAATTTTTTATTTTGTATTTTTGGCGTTCAGTGATGATCGAACATTGTCGTGTAGCATGAAACAAACAACGCGTCGATGTAGATCAATCCAAAATTTTTGCTAGTCTACATTTCTAATCAACATTCTTTTATATATTACAACCATATCTTTTATTACATTATTCCCTAAGGATGAACTGAGAAAACCATACTGTAATGATGAATAATTTTCACGTTTACAACTTCGACAAAACAAATAATTTGCAAGTTCCATCAATTTATATTGTAAGGAAAACAATATATTGTAAAAATACGATTTAATTAAATGTGCTCCTTACAATTTAAGGAGCACGGTACATACATATGTATACCGTAACGTGATTCTGACGTAATTGATTGAACAGAAACTTGAGTTTATAACTTTATGATGACTCAATGAGGTCGAAATCAATTAATAATTGGTTTAAACAATTACTTTCCTATAACATTTTTACATAATTGTGTAATATCAATTTACTTTCTCAACGCGAAATCTAAAATATTGAAGGGTTCAAATTAAATGATCAGATACGGTTACAAAATTTTTGCATCTACGTAATGATGGCACTTTGATAAAATGCGAAATGAATAACCAAATTATGCGTCATAGTTCAGAAAATCCAATATCACCATTCACCGTGGCAAATTTACAATAATATCTCGTACTCGTTACAATATAACAAAAATTACCATCCCTAATTTTACAATATCATCTTCTCAGTATACAAATATGAGAACATCAAATTACAATTATAATTTCGTCATAATAATTTTGAAAATCACTTGAAGTTTACAAAATGAAGAGTTGAAATGGAATTAAATTTAATAAACGAGCTTCAAATTGTTACAATTTGTGGAATTACTTAGCATTTACAATGGGATTAATTTGTTACAAAAGAATGTCAGATGGATCGGTTTAATTTGATTTTCTCATTTCGTTTGAATGCACTTTTCGAGGGTGGCATTAGATGTGCGTGTGCAAAAGTGAATGATGAGAATCAAAGTGATGAATTTAACGTGATTGTTTCTGGAGATGTAGAAAGCACACACTAGACAGGTGGCTAGATTGATAAACTATTAATAAAGTGTTTGAGTACGTAGGAGTGCGTGCGTAAAGAGAAGAAGGAAAAAAAAGAGGAGGATCCTTGAGGCAGCGTGTGTTTGCGCCGAGATAAATGAAGACGAGAAAAAGGCAAAATATCACGTTCGCGAGCAGATCTACATCAGCCACTTTGCTCAGCTTCATAGGCTCAAAGGAGAGACTTTCCAGTTTATCATGCCAAATTATTCGTTTGCCGTTCTCACCTGCCGTCCCTAACAATTTGTAAAACCTATACTCTAGATGGAGCTGCGGCGCCTTCGATTTCATTGGTTCCTGAAAAAAATACGAAATTCAAGATTAATTGATTGTTTAATTTAATATCAATTCAATTGGATTGGAAAACAACAAAAAACGAACTGGCAAATCTGTTGCGTAACTGAAAAGTAAGGCGAAATCAACAATCTGAGTTATCTTGACAAAAATCTATTATTTGTCATAGCAACCAGATAATGCTCATTAGATTAAACTTATCGCTCTCAGGGACAATGCTTAAGGGCAACATTTGCCAACTTATGCAACTTTGTTATGTTCTTCTTTTGTTAGTTCATTTGTAAGGAATAATTTGTCCAACTAAGCGGCTTTTTTTTCAACAAAAATTACAAAAAAATAACGGACTTGCCAATAAATTTCGTTTCTTCTTATCAGTTCCAATTGATTTTTAATTTTTACTCACCATTTTAATTGCTACATGCTCATTATTATAAAGATTTTTGCCTGCAAAAAGAAAAGTGCAAAGTTATTCCAAACTGAAACATTAATTTCAATCATTCAGTCGTAATTGAATCGTTCCTTATTTCTTTGACAAGAAAATGATTTGTTGAATTTAGAAATACAGTCTGCTTATCAATTTCTAAAACAAATTCGACTTTCGCTTTGACGCAACGCTCGCGTGATTGTAATACTCGTTCATTCAATTAAATGACTATTTCTCGTTCATTCAAAGGTGCGTCATATAACGCATATACTCTTTTTCTCATTTTTTTTCATCTTTTCATATCCGGGCGTAGAAACGACGTTATCACTTCGTAATTGTTTTTCACTTTTATGACTATTTTTCCTCTCCAACAAAAAAAAAAAAAAAAAAAAAAAACGTAGTTAAACACACGGCTGGCGAGTAATTTGCACTCGAAAATTGGCATCGGATCATTAAGTGCACAGTAAAATAAGAGCCTAATAATAAAGCCCGAGATGTTTGACTTTCCGACAGCAAATTTTTGTATTCGTTTTGTCTTTTTGTTTCACAAGTGGTTGTGATTTATAAAACCAATTGAATATCGTTGGCGATACCAGATGGAAAACGTGCAAATATGCGTTCACAAAAGGTATAAGAATTTGCGTGGTTGTGTTGTGTCGCCGAGACAAGTAACAAAATTGACGTACTTTTATAACAGTTTCGCTCTGAAACATACCTCGTATATGCATGCACGATACAAGGGAAAGTCGCGCCGCGTATCTTTTGCAATTCCGTTGCGATTCTCTTTTTTCGACTTTCCCTCGTGCGATCCATCCGAGATATTATGCTTTAGACGAGCTCGGAGCTTCTGTCTTTGATAGGACAATTTCTGTACATAAAAAAAAAGAAAAAAAAAAAAAAAAAAAAAACGAATCCTTTCTTATAACATTTAAAATATCGATGATACCTGAAAAAAGTGTCAACTTAATCAAAGTAGGGAAAAGCAAAAAATGAACCCGAAAGAAAAAGTAAAACAAAAAATAAGCTGATTGATTATATCACGGCTTATAATCGTCGATCGTCATGATTTTCAATTTTACTATCGAAAAATTGGGATAATTTATTTCTAAAAAAACCTGACCTACAATCACCTAAAATTCGGACGAGGCACACATAAAACTTCTTTTTTTTTTTTTTCGAAACGTGTTACCGTAAAAGAAAAAAATAAAATTGACTTAATGCCTCGCGAGATTACATTCCATTGAATTGTGTCTGAGGTCATTTACATTTCGTCTTCGACAAACGAATCGCATCTCGAAAGTCATCTTGATGTACTTATTTGCCAATACGTTCCAATAATATTGTTATGAACAGTTGATAAAAGCTCGGGCCGACTAAACTAATTAAATAATAGATAAAGTAGACCAAATAAAGCAATTGAACTGAACCGACGATGTCGCCGGCACAGTAGGGGCTTGACGCCTCTCAGTCTCATGATATTTTGCGGAATTAAAAACGGATTTTCAGTGCGCTCGGGCTTATCAGACATTTTAATGAACTGTTTTTTTCTCAATCCCAGACGTCTGATAAGTTTTTTTTTTTTTTTTTTTTTTATCCACTTGTGGACGACTCCATTGTTAAGTCACTCGCACTTATACTTTGTGTACTAAGTATAAATCGATACATTTTAACGAATTCTTTTTCTTAATGATTGATTAATTTTGATTTATTGATTCATTATCGATTTGTTTAACCGATAATCGTCGTTTCAATGCAGTCACTTGTTCAATTTGCAATTATCGCTTTCACGGATCGCGATTTGGATACAATGTACAACATTTCGGTATACATTGTATGCTTGGTATGAGATTCAATGTATATCAGAGAACAAAAAGAATTACCGATTAAATTGAATCATAAAAGTGAGCTTACGTTATTTCAAAGGCTCGTTAAAAAAATGGCACGGCAAATATTAATCGGTAATTGATCTATTGTTACAGAATACCGATATTCAAGAATTGATTGCACTATTGCGTGCTCTTTTCTCGTTTTGTTGAAAAACTTAAACGTGTTTCGTGTGCACGACTGCTAATTTACATAACATATGTTTTAGGTTGTACATATAAGTTGCGTTGAGGCATATGTTGCATTTGTGATGTAACATCTGATGATATGCAATTAGTGCACATGTCTTGTTGATCAGTTTTTTGTGCAAAGTGTGGGATTGAGAATTAATCCAATAAAGCCACAGGTTCGGAAATTAATTTTCAATTATAGTCGTTGATTTTAAAAGCCGATCTTTCTTTTAATTAACAAAAATTTAATTACCATACACTCGAACCTTATCGTATTTGATAGAAAAAAATGTTACAATTCCGATTTCTTATTTAACCTTCATTTGTTTGTTTCAATTATTGTTGATATTTCAAATGATTATACTCTTACGTTGATTATGAAAATGCAAGAAAATATATTGAGATTAAAAAAAAAAAGAAATAACTTGTCGTTGAAACTTGCAATTCGACAGTATCAAAATCAATGAATTCGCTTATAAAAGTGGCTCGTTAGAATATTTTTATATTCATGTGAATCTAATTGAACTAACGCGCTATTGGAGAATTTAAAATTTAATACTGATCTTGCCTTGAAAGTATAGCTATACTCCGTCAAAGCATAGCATAAATCATATAATGGAAGTCATACTGACCAATAAAAACGTAGCGACTGTCTTTTATAAAATATGAACTTGTTATTTAACCTGTAATCCAAAAATTTCCCAACTTTCCAAGGAACCTTTAGATTACCAAAATATATCTCCAGGAAATCCCCCCTTATCTGAAAACAAGTCAAAACTAATTTTGATGACAAAAATGAAATTTCAAACAGTCAAATTTTTTTCAAACGTTCAAAGTTCTTGAATATTTTTAATGAAAACTACAATATTTTTAATCACTTACCACAAACCTATTATTCTATTTTAACAAAAAAAATATATATATTAAAAACTGAATAATAAATTAATTAATGAAATTTTCAGCTTTCAGAAAATATTTATTGCAAATAATTGTCGATGGAATTATAAAGTAAATTTTAAATTGTAATTTTGATGACAGGAATGATGAATGTAAGACAAAATTTTACTTTAACACAAACAATATATTGAAAACTAAACGAAAAATAAATTTATGAAATTTTCAGTTTTCAAAATAATTTTCGAGAAAATTATAAAGTAAGTTCCTCTCACGAACGAAAATATATATTTGCTAAAATATATTTTATTTCAAATGCCTTATTGCCGCTTTTTATATATTTCTTATATAAAATATACATTTCATTATATATTTTAATGAATCCATATAATGAAATTTACACGAAGAAGAAAGTTTGTAATAATTTGTATCACAATTTGTATAATTTTTATCAAACAGTTTCATAATTGGAGAACAGAATCCATTTTTGATAAAAATTATTAAACTGTTTAGTTAAAAATACCACAAAATTGAATAATTTATATTAAATATTCAGTCATTATTATAAAACAGTTTTTCAAAATTGATACCAAAAAGAGTTTCTTAATTTCTTTTCAAAATGATTTCTGTCCCTATACCCTATAAATCAGTTTGATAAAAATTTTACCGATTCCGGTAAGAATTATTAAACTTTTCTCTCCGTGTATAAAAAAATATAAACGAAATATCGTCCATATTGCCGGAAATATATTTATAAAAACAAAAATATACATTTTCATTCGTGAGGGTTTAAATTGTGATTTCGATGACAGGAGTGATGAATGTAAGAAAAAAAATTGTATTGGTTGGTGCTTTTGGGCTGCAGTTGAGAACACCAGGCGTGAGAGAGGGCGGGATCTGTTATGTCACGAAAGCAACAAATGCCCCTCTCGTTGCTCGCGTCCCCGATCTACGACAGCGTGGTACTACGCAGTACGTCCGCATTTGAACGATCGGCATTCCTGCAATTGACTCTCGCGTGTATTTATTATACAGGTGCAACAGGTTCGCGCACGCACTTCTTGGGTCACAGACGTCTTATTTGCGTCGTTATTGTCGCGGCCCTTTTTCGACCACCTCCGCGCTCGAGTGTGCCCAGGCATTCAACCGCCTCGAGAGATCCGACGCGGGCACGCGCGCGTGCACGTGCTTTTTATACACGGACCACAGTTCTTTTTGTTCCGCTCAGTCATTTGAATATTAGTGTCCAGCTCCCAGGCTGGTGGTATGCGTTGTAGAGAGGCGTTGCAGGCCAATTAAAAATACTATCCAAATCAGTTAATATGCACGAATGCAGATCTCACACCTTTGTATATACCAGTGCCATTTTTCCGATTGATTTCTCGCTTGACAAAATCGTATACCTTTCTCCGCACGAGGGAAAAAGTTGCATATCATTTTCATATATGATTCAGAGCCATATATAACAAACCGAGAAAAAAAGGTTTCGCAAGAAAGAAAAAAAGCTGAGATTTCATTTTCGGTTCTGTTTTCTTCTTTTATATTTTTACATTTTTATACAAATTTTACAATCTTTGAGAGTTTTGTGCTCAAGAATAAATTTTAATAATTTTTTTTTCCCCCCAGAAACAAAACACGGTGAATGTCCATAATGCTAATTTCACTTTATCAGTAAATCAGCAGTAATCCAATAAATTCTATCACTTTTTTCATTAGAGTTTGATTTTATATTATGAATTCTATATTCATTTCTTTTCACAAAAAAATCTAGTTCACCTGGTCAGTCAGCATATGATATTGCAATTTTTCTCACATAAACGACTCATAATATGATTGTTAAATGTTGAAATCAATTTTGAATAAATTCGAACATTAACGAACTGAATAATTATTATTTGATAGATTTGCATATTGGTTGGAATATGCGCCCTTGTACAGTATCCCCATTCATAGAAACTTTGCATCGATTAGTCAGATGAAAATTTTTTCATTCCCACTGATCGGATATTGCTCCTGTTCAAGAGCCATTTTTCATCTGAGTGCAACCGCTGCAACTGAACGTACCAGAGGGGAAGGGAGGTTACAAAAAAGCTGCATAATCGAATCGCGATCCAGTCATTGTCATATGCAATGTTCTCCGCAGTAGCATGCCAATAAGGTGATAAGAATTATAACAAGATGATAATGAATGAAAAAAATGTTAATTAGGAAACGCCGATTGGTGTCAAGCAAAAAATTGGCATAGCGCGAACGCGGGGCGCGGGGGCGCGCGCGATAAAAAAAAGCATAATCGACGACTTGTAAGGGTGCGAACGAATGCGTGCGCGTGACACCAGTGGAATTGCGAGAGACGGCGCGAGGGAAAGGCACATGGCGTTACGGGGGCAACGCACTTGCCCGACGATATCAATAAACGCCCAACCATTAGTTGCACTTGCGATCGGGTAACCGACCGATTGCCCCAGCATCCAATTGGTCCATTCTGATCTCCGCGCACCTGTACCGATTCACGTGGTATGTGTACCGTGTGACTGAACGTCCGGCACTTACCATTTATATACGCCTGTAAACACTCCGGCCTGCGTTTATGTTTATGTTACATATCTCGGTGCCTCTGGTCTGCTCACGTTTGTAATTGCCAACTGCACGATGATTCGCAATTATTTTTCCATCGCTCACTAGGTCAATTGTGTTCACGTTTGTGTCAACACTACCGAGCCGGGCAAAAAACACCTCACCACGTTACTTTTTCCACGCGAAGAAAAGAATGAAAAAAAAAAAAAAAAGAAAAAAAACTCGCGCGCATTTCCATCCTTGTGTTTGTAAACATTCAAACTCGTGCAAACGTTTCAACTGTGATTTTCATTGAAAAATGCACTCACATAAAGCGATTACGAAAGACACGTTTAATGAATTTATATATGTTTTATGTTAATTGGTGCATGTGAAATGCGTTGTTATCATAAAGAATAGAGCCTGTCCAGTCACACAGCTATGTTTACAAACAAATGCGCTGAAAAAATCGTCCCTCGACTGTTGGGGATTAAACCAAAATGTCAATGAGGATTTATCCATTCATCTTTGGCTAGTATTTTTTTTTCATTATGATCTTGTATACAAATGCCAGTGGAGCATAAATTCCATCAGTGCGCGTTTACCTCATTGTTAACGCGCGATTTAATCGGTAATGGTGAAAGCAAACGAATAAATCACGCCGTTTTGTGCGATCAATGAACTGTGCATGACATATACCAATGGACGTATTACTATTTACTATGCGATGCGCTCCTTGCTACACCAGCAAACTACAAGATCCTCAGAGAAAGGTTTGGTGTGATCGCGTATCACAACCTTGCGTACTGCGTTTGCCAACAAAACTACTTTCCGCACTTTTGAACCGATCGTTAGTTTGTTTTTCCATCAATTAATATCGCATTGCAATCATATAATTTTTATATTTGTTTTACTTTTTTGCTTAGTGAAATTCAGCAGATGAAAACTACGCAGAATTAATAGCTGAGGTAGAAAAAAGAGGTGGGGTTGGAAGAAGAATAGTGTCATCAGATTTTTCGTCAGGTGATTCATCCAGTGGAAAATACCATAAAAAAGGGAGATATTTGGCCGAAAGGTATATAATGAAATTTGTTGGAAATGTTTGTTAATTGAAGGTTAGGGTGAGATAAAGGTAGGACAAAGGTCTGGATTTGTCATGCCTGTCAGCTCATCGTTATTTTGACAGGAATTTGGCCGCTTGTTTTGACGAGTGGGAATTTTTGTTAAGTCGGGGGAGATAATGGAAAAGAGCGAATAAAGATGTGACTCAGTTGAGCTTCTCGAGAAGTTTCCACGTTTCATCTTTCGTGTATTAAAAAAACATTTTTCATGTTGTCAAGAAAAGGTACGTCTTTGCAAAGTTTCAGATTTGAATCAGAAGAATATATCTTACTAGACTGAGAATGAAAATGAAAAAATAAATCTGTTTATTTGTTGATAATTTAGTTTTTAATCATGTTTTAAAATTACTTTTGGTAATAAATCATTTTTAAAGGGAGAAATATTGGAAACTGAATAATATAAATCATGTTAGGTCAACAAGGTTTTGGCTCGTAACAATTTGACATACGAATTGCAAAGTAAGAAAAACGTCCTCGAAGGTTCCCACCTCGGATTACGTCTGCACGCGTTGTCCATGATTTTTTTAACTATTCGGTTACAAATGATTACACGCTGATATGAAAGCTACATTGGCATGGGAAAAAATAGTATATCAAAAAGTAGAATCTAAAAATGAAGAAACTCTGTGATGTGACATTTCTGATGATCTTTATTTGAAAACAAAATTTAACTTTAATTTAAAACCACAAAGATCATTGATCCTCACGATAAGAATTTTCGTCTAGACTAAACAAATTGTCTGCGTTGCAACATAAAAACGTTTTAGGTTTTTTTGTTGAATTTGAGTAAACTGATGATCTGTCGAATTTTGATTAAAAGTGAAATTACAATTCAATGCTTTTTCATCAGAGAAAGAGAAAGGAATTGTGATTTCTTAGGCGATATCTCATACGTTCATTTCTCTTTCGATAAAAAAATTCTATCAATCAAGGGTCCGCCTGATTTTATAAGTTTAGCTTAACTATTTTTAAAATTCGTTTCTATTCTTTTCATTCGGAATCTAAATACATTCTGTGAAACTTTTGCACGACGCACAATCGACGGCAATTATTTCACCTATATTTCAATTTATGCGTTCGTTGAACTTGTAGTTACGACTGCGGAGATATAAGATTTTCTCGGTCAAGTTATTATGCGGAATTTTAAACACGATTGAGACACACTGCCGCGGAAAAAAATGACATACGTTTTTTCTTTTGCCTTTCCTGAATTCATTAACAAAACCAAGTTTATTGATGCAAACAAATGATCTGCTCAAGGCGCATGTTTGTAAAAAAAAAAAACACTCTACTGTTAACCATTAATCACAGATTTTTCTCCATCTTGCAACTTTTGTATCAATCTAACACAAAATTCATTTCAATTATGACATGTACTATTTTATCACAAATGTAAGAAACGTTTTGTCAACGCTGAGAAAACGTTTTCAAAAAACAACTTGAGTTTTGATTCAATTCGTTCGAGAAATTTCTGTAACAGACTTTTTGTTGGCAGGAAATATAAATACAATTTTTTAGTGTGTCAGTTTGTTTAAAATATGAGAAAAAGAAATCCTGGTAGAAAGAAATGGTCAAAATTTTCTTGTTCGAGTCCTTAGTCCTTGATCTGAATCTTCCAAGGATCTGCGAAGGTCTGTTTACCACGAACTTTCATTATTCGTCGCTGAAGACGTAAATCGTTAGGTCAATGGCTGGAGATAGGAAAAAAATTATTTAAAAATGTGTAATAATCCACAACTTTCTTTACACAAAATAAAGATACACGGCGAAGTGACGAGTTTTATTTGCAATTCGGTGTGACTAATATTTTGGATATCATCATTGGTTCGCGTAAACAAAATTATTTTAATAAACGTCATCAGTAAGAATGTTTCGAATGAATTCAATTTTTTTATTCAAACTGATAAAATGCTGCATTATCACCGCAGATTAAATGTGAATTTCAGAACAATTCAACAATGTTATAAAAATCACACAAAGAAATGAATTTGCCAGGTTATTCAACCGAACACGTGAAAAAAGATTGTTTTCTTGTTTGCATCGTTTTGTCACGTATATCCAATCAATCGCGATGGAAAAAATGGTAAAATTCCATTTTATCGTAGTTTGATCTGTTTGTATATATTTTTTTACAGCCAATTGTTCGTTGTTGACTTGCTAGAAAAAAAATTTGCATTGAAAAACTACATTTTTTCAGGACTCGTGAAAAAATTGCATCAAGCGGATTTTAAATTTTAAATCAATCGTGATTTATCTGCAAAAGAAAAAGTTCAAAGAAAAAATTATTCACTCGCATTCTTCTGATTATAAAATGGCTGATAAAAAAAATGTAAAATCAATCTCTAATTAGAACCATCATTTCATATAGTATTTCTTGTGCAATCATTTGAATGAGTAAAATTAAGAGAAAAGAATCTCACTCGTGGGAAAAAAATGCCTGTTTGAAAAGAACCAATTGATCAACGAGTAAATTGAGTTGTCTTCCAAAAATAAAATTGATATTTACAAATTGTGGCTATTAGTAAGTGCCAATTATTTGCGAGCAAGTGATCGATAATAATCAAATCGAGCAAGTTCAAAGTTCAGATTTTATGCACACGAGTGACATTACATAAACGAGTGTCTAATCAGTTATAAGTGATTTGTACAAAAACAAGATTGGTAATTAAATAAATCACCTGGAAACAACGCGGATTCATTAATTATGTAATCTCATATTGTGATATACTGATATGCAAAAAATTATGATTATGCTAAAACTAAAAATAATAAATTACGAGTAGTTCAACTAAAGGTTAATGTCCTTATTCATGCCTCAAATAAAAAGATACCGATTCGCAAGAATAAATTAAGACGTGTACAAAATCATTTCAACACTTTTTTTTCAATTTGATGCCCGATGAGAAATTAATCGAAACAATGATTATTGTTTCAAAAAAAGTGGTTGACTAACTTTAGTGTTGTTATTTTTTAGGATACCATTTCGATGATGAAACTATTGGAATTGAGTCATCAGACGAGGGGTTGCATCTCCCCTTCCTAAATGACGTAAGCGCCATTTCAGTATCGGTACTATTCCTTCCCACCAGTCGAGCCCTTTTAACCTGGCTTAATTGAACGGCCATTTGTATTTCTAGAATCGCTGACCTGCGGCCAGACCTCGGGCCAGAAGACTCTCGTTATGTTTTGTTTTTCAATGCTTTCGTATGCAAACTGCAGTTCTTGGACTGGCTATCTCAGGAACAAAGGGACCGAACCTATCGGGATCTAAAATTAAGAAAATGACAAACCGGGATTTACGTCTGGTTGCATCAAGAGGTGACCGAAGAGGATTCAAGGGTTAGGGATACCGGGAATTTTTGAAGGTGACGCACGTCCCTGCGTAAACAACTTTCAAGGACCAACGTGGGATGCATCCTCAGGTCCCGATGGTAAGAACTAGAACTTTTTTGCACCGATAAAAACACGTTTTTCTTACGAAATCGATAGTTCATTTCCGAGGCTCCAAAACTGATCGTAGCGCCATCTCCAAAAGTGAAATATAAATATTGTTTTGATTAAAAAAATTTATATGCATTTTAGAAAATTGTAATTTTAAATAAATGATATCAAGTTATACACAATAACATTTATATTGAAAACAAATAATAGTAAAATAAGCTAACTGAACTTAGAACAAAGACCGCTAGGTAGCGCCATGAAAATTATTTCCCCGCAAGTAGAACTTGTTTTTGTACTGTTTTTGAAGTATCAAACTAGAATCTACAAGTGAAGAAACTCGGTAACATTTCTTAGAACGTGATGATCTTTATTTGAAACAAAATTTAATTTTACAAAATTTCCAACCACAAAGATCATTGATCCTTATGATAAGAATTTTTGTCTAGACTAAACAAATTGTCTACGTTACGACACAAAACATTTTAGTTTTTATTATATTTTTTTGAAATACCCTAGGTGTGGCACCATGAAGATTTTATTTCCCAAAGTAAAACTTTATTTCATACTGTTCTTGAAGTATCCCGTTCGGTTATGTTTTGGTATAGTTTGTTGACTGTTGTGTTTTGCAGAGTTTGAACGCTGGACGATAAAAAAAGGGGTTCAAAAATGCATCAGGTAAAAAGCTGTTGACTAAATTTCTGTTTTGGTCTGAAAAATAACAAAAATATTGCGTAAATTAATTGGGAGGACCTTCACAATGAAGTGACACGATCATCAATTGTTAAAAAAAAAAACAAACCGCAAACGTTGCAAAACAAAGTGGTGTACGTGATTTTGCGAAGTTCGATCATGGTTCCGGAGCGTGTGCACCGGCCAGGGTCTCCGACCTTGAAGACTTCGCGAATCCCGCACTAAAGGCCAATAAAATAGCCTTGCACTTTGTGATCAACACAACATTAAACTGTTGCCGGCTCATTTTTTTATCATACCTAATATAATTAATATAACGGGAAATGATTTTTTGCTGCCACGTGGAGCCATCAATGAACGTTTTGTCAGATTTGCTTTTCGGCCATCCTGTATAAAAATAGAGCCGCCGGGAACAAGAGGGAAAAAAAAAAACTGCGATTGACTGTTTGGAGATTAATGCATGGATGAGTCATCTGTGAATTTCTGCCTCCTTCGGTGGAATCTGCCGCAGTAATGAAGTGGTAGTTTTTTAGCTGCAATGGAATTATTTCCATCGATACATAAATCAAGACCCAAAATGCGCCTCGTACGTTCAAACTAAATAACGTAAACATAATAGTATTTCCAACCATTGAATACTTTTTGTCAGTCAACCGATTTGGAGAAACTTCTAAGAAATATTTTCACCATTTCAATGTTACAATTTCTAATACTTTATCAGCTCGATTTTCAAGACTCAAAAAAAATTTGTTCGTATATTTTTTTTCTTATTCAAATTTAAAAAAAAATTTTATTTAAAAAAATTAGATAATTTTTGTTCATAAATTGGTTTGCAAAATTCTGAAACAATTTTTGTTTCAGAATCAAAAAGAAAAGAATTTTGGATGAAGAATGTAGTTTGTGATTGAGAGAGATTTTAAGAGCTGCATAGAAAAAGGGGCGTTGTGCTATTCTTGTGAATGGTTCGTAAGTGCCGGCTTCCAGGGGTTTCTATGAACGAAGGTACGACGCCCTTCGGTTCAACAAGTGCAACGGAAAGTCTTCCTTGCAGAATGACGTTCATGGTTGTTGATAACCGTTGGTGTCGCTGGCCGCGTTCGAGGTCGGATTCCGATGTCTGCGTCACACACGATTTGTGTGCATAGCTTTGACGATGTAGCTCTGCACGAAACTACAAAATGGCCCTTGATTAATGCCGAAAAGACCCCTCGCCAACATCTGCTCGCAATTCAAACTTCAGTCGAACGTCAACGAACAACGAGAGCACAGTCATTTTGTTTTACAAATAAGAAATGTAGTTTTTGGAAACAGAAACACTCGATGGTAATTAATTTGTTTGAATGCAAAGTAACACTTGGTAGTTTTTTGTTTGAACGTTTTGGTGTGACTGTATTAAATTGAGTTCATTGAAAGGAGAATCGTCGGGTGACAACAAAATTCACACGTCTTGATAAGAATGGAGTCAAGTCCCTTTTTTAAGCAAGGACGGACTTTTATCGCGATTAAACGCTGATGCGGCCGTTTTTGCGTACACGCAGACTGAACTGAGCGATAAAACCAGAGACTCTGAATGAAAGTGAGTTTTACGCCTTTGATTGTGAAACGCAAATGCAGACAGTCTGGTCGGCCGATTGGTAATAAAAATGGCCATCTTTCTAAAATGAATTAACAGCCATTTAATTTGTACCACATTCATCATAAAATTTAATTTCTTTTCATTTTATACATTTTCTATCAAAATTAAGTTGCAATTTTTTATTTACAATTTTCAAACAAAATTTATTTCAAATTTATTTCAAATTTTGTTCAAACAGTTGTTAAACTTTTCGATCAATTTTCAACGTTTATAAATAAAATAAATTGGAATGAGAAGATAAAATTTTTTTAATAAAAAAAGTTGTGATAAGAATACGTGAAATAAAAACTTTTAGGCCACAACGTTGCTCAACGATCGATTAATGTAAAGTTTGGCAACTGCATCTGAGCGTCTTGGATTCAAGCATCGCACTCGCCATTCGTCTTTTCGAGAAAGTACCAGGGCATAATTTCAAAAATTATTATAACATACGACCTTTAGTTCGGTTCCCCGTAGACTTTTCAACTTCGGTTTGTTGAGCAAGCAAAAAAACGAGACAAAAGATGCAAAATAATTTTGCACGTCGTCGTAAAAATATGTAACTGGGTATATTCACACAGGCTTCATTTGGCAACCTTGAGCCCGTTTTTGAGCTGAAAAAAATGTTGACCGAGACGTCATGAATTTTGCGGATATTAAAAAATGACGTCTTTTACAACAATCAATTTACAACTTGGTAAACATTTCGTTTGCAAAATCTGCTGATGGTACTTGATTATAATAATTGGATTATTCTTTTCAGTATTTCATGATAAAAAAGTTGTATAAAATTTTACATTTCACTTCACAAACGTTAAGAAACTTTTTGTTTTTGTTGATAAAAATCAATGAATCATTTGGTACATAATCGAGAGAAACAAAATCATTTGCAGTTGCATAATCAAATAAAATGTAAGAAAAATATATTAAAAATAATAAGAATGTGTGTTTTGAAGCCAAGGTCCTTTGTTAACATGTACCACCGAATATCCAGATCCAACACATTGAATACTGATTACTTTTATGGGCTCTGTATATCCCGGTCTTTTTTCTTTTTTTAACATTCCAACTGCTCCATTTCTTTCATTCAAATTTTCGAATCCAAAACGTTACGTTGACAACTGTTTTTCATTTGTTTTATCCTTCCCGTCGTTATTGACATTCAATCATCCAGAAAATTCACAAGTGTACATACAATTACCAAATATATATCCCCAAAAATACCACAAAAAAACAGAAAAATGTATAAACAAAGTTCTTCCTGTTGAACAATAAAAAAAATCTCGAAAAGATGGTGAGTACAAAGTTAAGACTTTGAATTTGAGAATTTGCAGTTGAGACTTGAATGTTTAACCTTGAAATCTAAACTTTGAGCAGAATAAAAAATGAATGAATGAGAGGAACATAAAAATGAATGGCTGTAACGTTTTGATCTTGATTGAAAGAAATAAATAATTCAAACCAACAATTGATTCAAAATATTGAGTTGATGAAAATGCTTATTCGTCACAAGTCGACATGATGTTTCATGATTTTTCAATTTTCAGTCTTGTGGACCGTGCAAAGGACGTCCGAATGATACCCCTGGTGCTGGCAATCATCCAACGACGAAACCAAAGTCAAACCCAGGATGCCCGATCCGATCGCCGATTAACAACTACATTGTACCTCCAATCAAACAAAAACCAATGTGGAAACCATGTTGCATCCAAAAATATGGCGTGCCCTGCGAAGCCCACGCGCATCCACGGAAGTTCATCAGATTTAACAATTTCGATTTGCTCTCACAATATTAAGATACCAAAACCAAAAAAATGATCTCAATCGCGGTGCTCAGAATCGCTGAGATTATCATGAAAATTTCTTACATCTGGTCGGGAAGGATCAGCTTGATTTTTTTCTCTTGCCTTTGACTTTCGGACTAGAGGAAGAAAAAGTTTGTAATTATAAAAATGTAATAAAAATCGCTACACCTTGACTGAGCTTGTCACATGTTTTTGAGTTGTGATTACGTATGATCGATTATAAAACTTATGCAACACTATTTTTTTTAGAATGAAAGAAGAATGAAATGTGCACTATTTGTCACGATATCGAGGAATTTGCAAAAGCATCAGTCACACGCACTATCTTTTGAAGACTCGGAGATCGAGTATTCTGCGAAATGTGAAGCGTTTTTTCCTTTTGATAGCACACCACCGGTCATTTGATCCTACGCATTTACACATACACGGCCTTCTTTCGTATATATTGCAATGTAAATTCCATTATGATATAATGTTTGTTTTCTATATCAGCAGTTTCTGTCCTCCTCTCTTTCAGGTCGTTACCATATTCATAAACGCATCGAACAAAATTCACCTTAACGAATTGCATCAATTTTTTGTATTCGTTTCGTTTTTGCAAAGAGAAAACAACATTTCGATTTGAAAACATCGGACAATAGCATTTCGTACGAAAATTAGATCTTGAAACGTATCACTTTTTGAATAACCTTTTTTGTCAAGTAAAATGTCAAATTTTTCATTGAAAAATGATTCTAGTTTTAGAGACAACTTTTACATACAAGATACAAAGTTTTGTTTTGTGAAAAATTCTAGTTTAAAAAATTGAACTTGTGGAAACTGGCGGAGAATTTGTATACTGAAAATTCCAAGCCAAAAAGTTGGAAACAAATAGCGTGTGGCGCTTCTGATTCTCACGATTGAACGGAAACAAAGTATTTCATTTCTAATCTAATCCGTGCGATATCACGTATCCAGACACGCAGATTACATTAATCACAGAGGCTTTATCAATATTTTTCTCAACATTTTGTTTCTCTCCCGAAACATTTTCAAATCGTATTTCAATAATTAATATCGCAAACACACATTATACTAGAGACTTTTATCGGACTTCCACAGAAATCACTCTAACCGAAACATCAATTCTACCTTCTTTTCCCAGAACTTGTACTCCAGAAGAACTTATTGAGCCGATAGAACAGCTTCCTGTGAATATATTTGGTCGTCATAAAACTTAGGACACGACGGAAGTCCAAAAGCCATAGTCCAAATTTCGCAAACTGAACAAATTCGAACGTTCCTGACGATTTTTTTTTTCTCTAACCAAAAGTAGTTACATGAAAAAATTATACACCAAAGGAGGCTTATTCATGTGGCTCATGATTTATTTATATAGTTTAAAAAGTGAGAAAAAAAAACAAATGAAAAAAAAGAAATCACTTTCTATTTGCATAACACTTTTAATTTCGTTGACGTTTGATGGGTCTCTAACTTTCGGAAAAGTGTCCGCAAAGTTTGAAGAAAGAGTCGATTTTCAAGTTCATTGATCTTGTTTAGAATGAATAATTTTTCAGGGGAAAAAGTGAAGTGAAGGTCGCAGATGAGACGCCGCCTAGAATACCTAGCAGTTCTATCTCAGACTTGTTGTCAAGGTACCCTCATTAATTAGCAACGTGGCGTTTTGTCGGAATTCGTGTGTCTTGTCTGAAAATTTATTTTCGCTTTTAAAACGGGGTGAACGCACTGCCGTCTTTTCCTACTCAATCCGCTTGGTTATTCGCCCAACTTGGGATACGACGATTTTGAATCACCTGATCATGTAATTTATGGATGCTTTTAAACGTGTGGAAATTCGATTCGGAAAAATGTGTCTCATTAATTCAAAACCGTTCGGCGAATTGAATTGTAAAATCCGTCGCGTCATAATTGATTTTTCTCACATTTCCGTTTTTTAACATGCTTTCTTTCGCTATTTTTTTTTCTTCTTTTATACTCCTTATCGGCATGATTCACGATAGAAATCTTGACCTGGTCAGACTTTTTATTTGACTTAGAAAAAGTGTTAAACTAATAAAATTCTAAGACCCATCGCCCCTGTTTACACAGAGTTCAAATTTACACATCAGCTTCAGGCCCATGTAACATGTATTTTTTGATTAATCACCGCACCGCAATGCCTACATTGCAAAACTTTTTCTGGAAAACGTACAGATTTCATTTTAATCACAATAATTACAAATACCAATTAATATCATCGGAACCGACGTGAAGAAATGGATTTCCTTTCATTTTTGTTTGCTCTTTTGTAAGAGAAAAAAAATTTTGGCACCGCGATAATGGCAAAAATTTGCGAAATGATATCGCCAAATGTTGATTTATCAGCTTGACAAAAAAGTGAATTTCCAATTCTCAGCGGCAGACCAACGTATATATCACTTATTTTATATTTTAGTATTGTGCAATGGAAATAAATTCACGTCAGACGGAAAGGGATCTAAAATAGGAGGATGTGAGGTAAATAAAGGATGAAGTGCAATTTCGTTCCACCCTCCAGAACGTTCGTTTTGCGAGAGAGATGACTTGGCGGCGCCTTCGGTATCGACTCGAACTCTGCAAACAGAAATTACAATACTGAAAGCCAAAATAATCATTCGGTTCGAAACGTTTTAAGCATTTGAAAACATTTTAAAATGGTTCTCAAGTTTTCTACAAGTTTTGAAAAAAGTTACTTCGTCGGTTACACACAAAAAAATTGGAACGATTGTTTGTTTAAACTTGTGTTTAAATTGCGCACATTTCGATGACGATGAAAATTCATCGGGACGAAACGGAGAAACAAAAATATGTATCTCAGAAGCGAGAGGGGCTGACGTAATCGCAATAAGATGACGGCACAAAGCGTAAATTGATGTCAAGGTCCCAAAAATCGCGAACAATGACCTCCGTGCGTGTGCCCCATTCGATTTCATTAGGAATTGGGAAAGGCGGGTTCGGTTCGTAAATTGTTTGTAGTAAAAGTGAAACGTACATTATTTTCTAATCATTATTCATAAGAGATTCGGAGGTCGATAGATCAAACACATTTCGACAGCATGCGAAGCCGAAAGTGGTATGGTCGTTTATGTGAAAAAAAAAACGTGTGTTTTATCGTTTTTTTCCACTGCTATTTAAATTGATTTATCATCGTGGGATCGGTTGACAATTCGATCGACACGTGTCTGGCTGAAACAATGTTGCCTTGAAGTTGACTGTTCTTTCTCTTTCGAAGATCTTGAATCAAAAAATGCAAGTCAGAATACTAATTTCCAATCGTACCTCCGAATTTACTCCTCGACAATGTTTCAATCGCGCAATTGTGTTCAGATTTTTTTTCCCAGATTTTTCGGCTGACGAAAGTTTCAAGATGGGAATTCAAATTGTCAACTAAATTATATAAAATTATTTCATGTGAACAAGATGCTATAGAAGGGAGATGCGAAGGATAAGTTAAGTTTAATGTCATTCGGTTGAGCAGTGGAATAAGGCAGTTTAGTCAGTCGCACGGAGAACCGAGTACAAAATTTTTAGTCCAACCGCAATACAGAGTGGCAAATGTCAAGTGTTATTCAGTGGTTCGTCTTTCGGATTATTGTATTCTGCGAGTCCATAGAATATGAGAGTTGGAATGTTTGAAGGTAAACAATTATCTGACCAGTGTAATGTCAAATCTTGAAATTCAAATACACAATTCAAATTTTTACCAAAAGTCCGACCACTTTGAACTATTTTTGGAATTATTTTTAAATATTATTTCTACAGAAAAATTTCACTTTCCACTCATGCAAATTTAGAAAAAAATTATAACATGATTGGGATTTAATATTACACTTTTTTTTTGTTTTTTGTTATTTCATAATTGTTCAATAATTGTATCTCGATTTTATTTTGTATTTTTATTCTGCACTTGATAGCCACTATACTGAATGAACAATGAAGTGACCTAGTACAGTTTTCGTTATCGTTATCATAGTGATGTATGTTTATATTTTGTTTTTATTTTGATTTAGTTATTTTTAATTTTTTTTTTTTCTATCTTTGATATCCAATTTACTGAAAGAACAATGAAATGACCTAGCACAGTTTTCGTTATCGTTATCTAAGTTTCAATTGTTGTGCAAACCTCTATATATTTTATAAAATGTTGCGGCTTGCCAGTTGCCGATACCAGGAACTGCCAGCGTCTTTTGCGGGTCCTTATCTCCTTTTATCGTTCATTGTTAAATTACAAACTTATTCAATTTGATAAACTCGCAAATTGGATTAACGTCAAGATGCAGCTGTTCCTTAAGAGAGATCTTCTGCTTTCAATTTTTTTCATACGAAAAAGCTTTTCTCTATTTTTAAAATTCAATTTCCATTATAACAAAAGTTTACGATCCACCAATTTATTTATATCTTTTTACACTGACCAAAAAAGTTTCTCAATGTTCGATTCAAATCGATAGACATTTTCGGATTTGAATTTTGAGTTACGTTCATGACAATTTCGACCTTTCATGATACCTTTCAAGATATGCATAAAAGATTTACGAAATATAACAAATTGAATATCAGAGATTTAGAAAAAAAAAAAGGTAAAAAAGAGCAGTTTTATTATGTGAATTATCCTACTAAATAATTCAATTGTACAACAACGATATTTGAATTTTGTTCATTTTCATTTTCATTTTCACGTTCAACCAAATAAGGTAACCCTTTGAGTGAAACTTTTTAATAATTCATGAATTCGAGGCAAAACTGCCGAATCGTCTAGTATGCTATTTCATCGGTACGTTCGTGCATTATCTTTATTAACCGAAAAAAATCATGAAAAACTGCCATCAATTTGAGGTTAAAAAATATGATTCAGTTTTGGCAAAACTTTTTCCTCATTACTACAATGGAATGGAAATTTAGTTGGGAATCAAATCAGCTGAGGAATTTTAATTGGCCTCTAACGCAAATACACGCTTTTCTGAACGGATGAAAAAAAATTGATTTCTCAATCTCGTTATATCTCGCGACGTATATCATTGTCGCGAAAATGATGGAAGTTTACGAAATGTGCGCTCAACATTAAAGGAAACTGATTAACGTTGATTCTGACACGTCTGGTCATATGTATGCAATATAATTACGAACAAAATTTTCTGTTTCAAACCAACATAAATATAATTCTAATTGAAAAAGAAAAATAAATAAAAAAAGAGTTAAATCCATATCGTTACAGATTATAAAACTTTGGTTTACATTCTAAATCGTAATTTCGTCCAATCTCAAACCCAATCAATACTCGTTCGTTTCAAAAATGTTCGTTCGAACTTACATCTGTTTGTCTTTACGGGAACATTTGATGTCACGTAATCACTGGAGAATTTCACACTTGAAAGATTCGCTAAGCATTTCAAGCAATTTCCCGTACGAATTTGTATGCACCGAACAGGATATGCAATAACCAAATATAAACTTTTAATTTAAACATACTTGAAATCGCAAATGAATCAAAATTGTTTTGATCTTTGAAATTTTACAACGAGGATTTCATTTTCTGAAAAGCGTTGCGATATTTGCAAGGATATTTGTAAATTGAAGAATTTCAATCAACAAAATTGAAGCATCAATCTAACTGAATATATCAGACTGAAGGAAATTATTCTGTGGCAGGTATATTGATATTATAGCAGAGGCGTGACATGTACTCTAAAAATTAATTAAATGAAATTACGATCGACTCGGTTGCAGGATGACGAAACGTGTCGGCTTTTTGGTGCTCCGACGAACGTTTCAAGGACACCTAATGCGAATCCTCTCTCGCTCTGAATGTATTCCAAACGTGTACATCCGGTCGTTAATTGAGTCACGGGATAATTTATGTTGCGCAATTTATGCAACGCTTACACAAACTCGGTGACAAAGTTTGGATCGTTAAATTCGGTTGCGGGAAGCGTACACTAATTGACCTGATACACATCACGGTTTACGTGTTTTTACAAATTATCGTTGTGTGTGCATCTGACAAGTTTTTTCTTTCAGTTTGTTTATAATGGAACAGCCTTATGCACCGTGTAAAATAATTTCAAAAAGCGAACCTCGTAACACAGTACTATGATAAACACCCATGTCGCTAATTAGTTCTGCAAACACCACTCTCGCTGATTAGTTAATTTTCGAGTTCTGCAAACTCAATACGATGTTTCGATTTTATCAACAGCATTGACAATATGGTAATTGAAAATAACATTCAAACTAATTAATGAACGAAGTGTTTCAATTGCAAATAATTACAGTTGAAAATTGTTTCAAGTTCAAGATTTCCCGTCGACTTGAAAGAAGTATAATGTAGTTTCTGAGTAAGAAAAACAAAGACCGAACTTTCTTCTAAGTTTTCTATTGGAAAATGATTACCCCGTTCTGGAAGATGCATAAGCGAAAGAGATGGGAATACCAAAGCGATCGTGAAAGGTGTAAACGCAAAAGAAATCGTCGGATTAATCGAATATAACAAAAATAGACGCGTTGTCCTTGACATGCACAAGACGAGACGTTTGCCCAGCGACTTTATTTTTGCATCACCGAAAGTGAAACAGACTCGAGTCAACCGTTTGCATGGCTTGTGCGAAAACGAACAAATTTTGTTCCGTATGAGTCGGTGATAATTGACAACTTACGTAAAGCAAATATTAGCTGCACAGTCGCAAATAATCAAGTCGAAACCATATCCCGATTCTTTTCTAACTTCAACATAACTACAAACCTAATCCATTTTGCGATAACAGTTTTTTCAAAACCATCAAATTTCAATCCAAAATTTTTCAAAACAAAAAATAACATTTAAAATTTTAGAATTTTCCAAATTTTTGTACAAATTGTTGTTTAATTTTGTATAATTAAAATTGTTTAAAACGATGGACATGTCGCATTTGTAAAATATGTAATTGTGATAAATAGAAGGAATTTCTGTAATTACAGCATTTACATGGAAGCGTAGCAGGGATGCAATTGATATTACGCCTTGTGGTTCGCCGAGTGGTCATGATAAATAATCGAACAGGGAGATGATCGAAGTTATCTGGCCGCAAGCACAGTACCGACAATGAACTAAATAACGGCAGCCCGTCAGTATGTCTAGGTTAGTAGTAGCAAACATTATATCAATCTGACATATGAAATGAACAAGTCAAGCCATCAAGAACCTCATCATCTTTGTTTCAACTGGCAATATTCAAATGTCAAAACTCAAAATTGTCATTCAATGTCTCATTTCACTCAACCTATTTTTCATTAAAATGTCAAATAATGTTGTCATTGAAATTCTCTGGTTTTTGTCAAAAATTTGTAAGTTGACGAAAATGATGCGAGCTTAGAATTGAAAATGTACGACAATAACTTCCACGTGGAAGTAGCTTGCACAACTCGTAGAAGGAATATACGCAGAAAAAGAACAAGAGTTGAATGCAAAGTCTATATATAAGCAACGAATGAACGTAATCGGTACGGTAGGTGTAGTTGTAGTTTTTCTATTTTCACGATCAAGTTTGCAGCGAAGCCGACTAGACAAGCAAGTGACACTGGCATTGGCCTATTCTCTGCAACGTCGCGATCACTCTCCTGTTTCGCATCGTGCTCTCACTCTCTTTCGTGCCTTACTCCTGCTCCGATCCGTTACAATAACATCTTTCCCCTTATTCTCCAGCCAATTTCCTCTTATTCTTCCGTCTGATAGTTGTAGCTTCTGAAAAGTGAAAATATTATTAACTCACTTTCTTAGTTTCTTCGCGGAGTATCTGAGAAACTACACTGGTTAAACTTGAATTTGTAATGCACACATTGATTCAGCACAATGATAAGATTGAAAAAGCTTCTTTTGGACTTGATCGTTTTGCAATTTCACTCTTTACCAGGTAGTTTTTCATTTTAATCCCAAAAAATTTAATTAAAAAATTAAACGACAATTAAAAGTTTGACGGGATGAAACAAATGTGAAATTTTTATCAATTGAATATTGTTTTTGGTAAGATAAAGGATAGAACTGAGTTTCGTCCTCGAACGATTTAAGCCGTCTGAGGTACGTTCTAAGCGCGTGCATTTAAATGCGATCTCTCTTATCACGCGAACGATAAATAATGTACCGCATAAAACGGCGCTGGCCAGGTCATCAAACGGCATCGAGTCCATTTTGTCGATGAATAATTGATGAACGACGAATCGGCCTAACGCCATAACTCATGGGCGTTTGAAAAACCAAATCGGCCTGGCGGTTTGCGATAAATCATGCACTCGCGGTAATCGTCGATTATCCGCCAATAATCATCGTGCTGTAGATGTTTATAAGCGAGGGATCGGCAGGGAGGAAGGATCGACCAACCGCGGCCTCGTTTCTAACGTGAAAATTCACCGGGACATCTTCTCTTTTCCGTTTGCCTCTCGCTCTGGTCCATATATAGGCCCCAATCGGTCCGTCCTTGTCCTGTCATGAAAGTGCTGAAAGTGGAGCGCCGCGTGCGGCGCTGCAACAAAACTGCGACTTTTATTAAAAACTGGCCGACTTTAGCGTGTAATAGAGAAGATGCTACTGGCGATCGGGTTCGTTGCCACTGTGGTTTACATTGCCTTGCTGCTTTTTATCATTTTTCTTTTCCTTTTTTTCTTTCTCTTCTGGCGATTTTATTCTCAATGCCCGCTGGCCAGTCGAAAACTGCTAATTATGCTCCAACAAGCAGTCCTTTGTTTTCTACAATGCAACATCCAAGTCCGGCCTCTCATCTGACTTTCCAATTGAGACATAACGTAACCTAACTTTGTCTCGATTCAAATTCAAATGCTCATTTACATTATTTTAGCTGATTATTGCCAGTAGTTTCAAATCGAGTTCAATAGTCTTTTACCTTTTAACCAGCTATAAATATAATATTACTCTTTACAAATTACACTTTATGTAACACTTGTTTTATGATGATAATTTAATAGAAATTTTGACAATCCATCATTTGATCAAATTGAAAATGAAAAGTTTTTCGTCTGAATTGAATGTTATGATAACAGATTGCCTGGTAACCAAACTTTATGCGAAGCATTTTCAAAAAAAAAAAATCATGCAAATCTAACTAAATCCTCATTGTCATTTTTATTGAATATTTTTAAAATAAATGTTCGTTCAAATTCATAAATATGTCAAAAAATAATTTTTCGTTTTTAAAACTTGAACAATTTTTAATTTTTACATCAAATTTATGTGAATGATGCTGTACAGTGAAGACTTAAATTTGCCTAAAATGTTTGTTCAGTGTTTATGCAAAGTTTATAAGAATTGTACAATTTTTTCAATTTTACATTTTCCCATGTGGGCCATATGGGGAAACTTCGTCTAAAAGTAACCAGATGGTACTGAATAAAATCGTTTCAAAAAAAATAAATAATAAAAAACTTATCTCCGATGAATGGATCCTTTTTGTGTTGTTTTTCTGAGCGATCGACAAACCTGCTCGATCCGTTCGACGAATGAACTGTTTCCAATCAATAAATCAAACCCGATGCGATCAAATTGACCTGTTTGACAGCCCAAGCTTTTCGTATCAATTTCCCGCAATAATTTGCATGCCACCTGACGGCTAAATCCGCGATGATTGAATGCGCAACTTGACCGGATCAACCGATCCAATCAGATCTGCATCTTGACCCAGTTCGCGGACTTATCTAATCAAAACCCAATCGACTGGGTTCTCCTCGCCAATTCTAATCAATTACCCAGCCTTTGGGAACGCTAAATCAAAATTAACAGTATGACGACGATTCTTGATTTAATCAACGTTGACCTAGTCCGAAAAGAAAATTAGGAAATCGTTACTGCCCCGGAGTGTTACACGAACTTTCGTAAGAGTGCGTCTGGACGGGATTCGATCAAAATAGTCCGTGCGGTTACGAAGTCAATGTCGAAGAACTGTTCTCGCGGTGGAAGAAATTTTTATAGGTTATAAAAAGATGATAAATTAATGTATGCCCTTGCGTAGCTTCGCTACTAGTTTTCTATTGGTTTCTAGTGGTTTCTAACGATATCTCGAAGAACAAGAACGCCTGGTCAAAGACCCAGGTGAAAATAAAATTTGAACAAAAAATGCGATAAATAATTGCAACTTGCAAAAAGGATGAAACTCGTAGAAATTTATAAAAACATTCGAGTCCATCAGTCGAGAAGGGATGCGTGCACTGAGAAAAAATTCCATCAAATATTATAATTCATAAATGAAAATATTTACTGAACTGTATATAGTATATAGAAGATAAATCAAAAATTTGTAAAAAATTATAATTGAATTTCATATTTCATAATTGATTGTATATTTTATTTATATAATTTATGGTCGCTTTATAAATAATTTATAAATTGCTTATATGAAGAATATATACGGATATATTTCAAATATAGAAAATATACATAAAATATTTTATTGAATATATTTATTTTATTTAATATTAGATAAAATGTTTTTTTAGGGGACGCATCCCTCCTCGACTGATGAACTCGAATGTTTTTATAAATTTCTAACAGTATGATTTGAAGGGACGGTAAAAAATCGAAAAAGATGAGGTAAAGTTGTGTCGGTGGTTATTGGGTGCAAGAAGATGAGCGATTGGTGATTGCCTCGCGCAACAATAGAGGTCATGATAATCGCGGGTAAAAAGAAAATCGCTCTCGTTTAGGGCTTGCACTTTCGTTCGATATCTCCGGTCTGATGGACGGCTCGCGCCATCAGCGAACAGGGACGAGTAATTGTCACGCACACGCAAGCATCGGTGCTGCGAACCAAGAGAATAACTCAATAAACGAGAGCTGAACGAAAGTGTCCCATATTTCATCGACAGATCATTCGATTGATGCTGCGAGTGGAATTCGCGCGGCGTCGGAAGAATCGCGCGGCCCGCGTAGAACGATTTCAATCGTTCGCGGCCTTTTTTAACACCGATCGGCAAATAAAAATGGAAAGTAGGGATGAAAGTGTAACAGTATGGGAAAAGTCTCATTAGTAAGAAAATGCCGGACTTTCCTTATTCCTAAGTATGGCGAAAGTACGATGAGGACTCGCGGATAAAAATTCCAAACTTTCGCCAAACTTAGCCTCTAGGGGAAAGTTTGATCGGATTTTCCTCCGAACTTCTCGAGAGTTCCAGAGGGTGACTTTGCGTCGTCTGCACGTTTGCTTTTACCGCAATTTTGTTGACAATTTAAGAGGATAGCGAAACACCTTGAACTCTCAACACTGAATGTCCAATCTCCAAGTCTTATTTTCTTAAACTCAACTATTTTTTATTTTCTATTTTTTGAAAAGTCCAATTTTTTCAATTTAAAAAATAGAAATAATTTTTTTTAGTAGTAGAATGAGAAACTGAACAATTTGTGTGTCACAAGTGTCAGCGAATGATTATTGATCTAACCGTTACATTATTGTGTGCCAAATTTGTTAATAGCAAAATTGGTGCTTATTTGTATCACCCCAGATCTGGGCGCAACTTTCATTTGCGTCTCCAATACTGAGCTCGGCGTAGAAAGTGGCGCCTCTCTCAGCAAAAACAAACAGAGCCGGGAGATGTTAAAAAGAAAGGACCTGGGCGGGTGGAGTGAAAAAATGTGCAATTTCCTCGAGCGCGATTTAACACCTCGAAGGGGGTCGTTTTTTATGCCCAGCTGCAGCGCTACGACCCAAATTATATAGCATGCAACCGGCCGCACGGAAAGGATCTCGAAAAAGCGCGCGAGAAGAAGAAGAAAAAAAAAAGAATATGGCGACACGCACCACGCGCAGACGAAAAATTGCGTCCGCCGGGAGAAGACACGCGAGTACACAAGAGGCTGTGCGTGGAAGGGGCAAATAGAGAACACTTAGGGGATTGCACTTTCTTTCGATTCGCCCCACCTTGCGAGGTCGTTGAGGAAGGTGAGAAGAGAACGAGGAAACCGAGGAGGGCTCAACGACCTCTTCAATGTAGGTCGATTGTGGGCGCACGCAATCGTCGCAATGATTTTGAAAAATGACCGACCTACTTGCAGGGAGTACTTTCACGGTCGCTAACCTCGCGAGAGAAGTGCAACTCGCGCGCGACGATTCTTAACCAGGGGCGGTGATTTTGAAATTTCCCGCGATGCGCCGCGGGATTGCCGTTTCACTGCTTCGTCATTTGTCTCCGCCGTTCTTCTCCATGGCCAAATACGTTCCCAATTGAAAAAATCTTCTGAAAATAACATTTCAAATTAACTACAGTTTTCCATTTGTAATTTAATTATGAGATATGTAGTAGAATTTAACAAACGTTTCTTAATTTAAAATTAGACAAACTTTTTGTTACTCAAAACTTAATTTGAATAATTACGTTTATAGTTACCAAACACTATTCATTAAATCATGCATAATATGATTGTTTTTCAGAGAACTATAAAGTTAAGTGAAATATGTCAGAACTGCATGAATTTCTGGATAATTAACCTTCTGATTCGTCTTCGTAAGTTTGCAAAATAGTAAAATGACTGATTATCTGAAATGAAATACATTTAAATTTAAAATTGGCATCATAAATATATTTTTGTATGCATTTTTGAGAAATTTGAAATTGAGTCTCTCGAATAGTAAAATTGAATATCCTATTCAATAGTGACGAATAAATATATTCAATTTACAGTACAGTATGGTAAAATATTTTTGAATTCGGATATGTTGCTTAGAATATCTGAATATACAAATAGTAAAATTTCCTTACAATGTCAAAATTTTGAAATAGAATAAATATCTTATATAAAGTAATTTGCACAAAAAGATTAATTAATTTTGTTATTTAGTTTACATCAATTTCTTTTCTCTGATCTCTCATGTTTAGTTATCATGCTTGGAGTTGTTGTTAATAATCGAGAAGAATCATCTCCATAATTCCCAAAAGGATCATATATAAGGGGAAAACATGAGCCGGTCAATGGATGCAGCATGCATGTATATAAAACTGTCATCTCGAAAGTTGGCCTACTATCTCCGACGTTTGCGATAATAGGTTTTCTTACGATATCTATCCACCTTCATCAGAGTATCGGCGGCATAAAAACGAACAGGAAAAAAAGAACGCTGCGGGAAAAAAGTCACGTTCGCAGGCTTCCTTCCTGCACGCGGATTCGCCTCACGATTCGCGATCGATTTTTCTCTTCCACTGATTCTTTCCAGGAGGCAAATTTTCATTCAGAAAATTATTGTTCCATCGTTCAACTGAAGAATTCAACTTCTTTTTTTTTTTGTTCACTTTCATGTTCTATTTTCAACTTAGGTCGTTTTTAAAAACGACAAAAAAAATGTCTAAAAATTTATACCAAAAAAATATTTTAAATCTTTCTTCTATTTACTATTGAGAAGATATTTTATATTTTGAACACACTCAACCACGTAACTCGAGCTCTGCAAATTCAATAGATTATAGCATATATGAAGTCATAAGTATATGCAGAAAGTTTTGGGCCGATTCCCGAGGGCTGTTGATCTTGCGACACTCTGACAACCAATAGTTGGCAACGACGACTCCAGAATTTCGATGTCCCAGCATTCGCAGGTTTAACTTGAAACCATCAAAATACACCCTTTTTCACAAATTACTTAAACGAATTCATAAAGTTGTAAATTAAACTTGATACTAAAAAAAAACCATTTCGAAAACAATAAATTAAATTTACTCAGTTTACGTCAAAACTTTTCCTTCTAACAAATTGAGTTAAGAAATTGCAAAGTTTTCAATACCAAATTGATTGACGAACTTTGCTTTTTGTTCAGAGATTTATTTTTCTGTTCGAAGGATTCTCAGCTTGGAATAAAAAAATGAAACAATTGATGCGCTTGAAAAGAAAATTGATACGGCGCCCGCGGTGCACGCAAACCTGCAATTACAATTGGAAATAAAAAAGCCAATAACGCTACACAGAAGATGGGAAATCGGAATAATTGAGAATTCCCTCAAAAGGATGGGACGCTCGGCCGTTTTGCGGGCAAAAATATATATCGCGAACCGTACCTGGCGCTAGACCTGATTCGCCAATTGCTGACCTTGACACGCTTGTTGGAAATCGTTCGCCACAAAACAAATGGACAGAACGAAACTGAAGAAACGACGACGCCTCGCTCAGAGAGACAATCACACTAATTACCCCCGGTGTGACACTCTTTTTCTCCCTCGCTTTGATTGGCTCGGCCTGTAGACAATTACAGGACCCGTGCTGTAATTAATATCGGCTGACAAAAAGCGCCATTGAAATTGAGAAAGCTGAAATGACAATTCACTTTTTAAAATGCGTGTCCTTTCAAAGCCCCTTATTTTTTTCATTATTTCTTCATCTTCCATTTAATACAGTGTACTTCAAAAATGTGTCTTAATTTAAAATAAGAAACAATCTTTATCAAATTGAGACACCTTTTTATCAGACAATTATTCAACTTTGAATTCACAGCCTGGCATTTCGTATTCTAAAATCCAAATCGTTTCATCTTATTGATCAAATTTTACTCGCGGTATGAAAATGACAATCTAATTGGTGAACAGAATAGTTATTAATGAAAGAAATGAAAAATATGTCTTAATTTAAAAAAAGAAACGATCTTTATCAAATTCAGACACCTTTTTATCGGACAATTATTCAACCTTTAATTCACAGCCTTGCATTTCATATCCTGAAATTCAAATCGTTTCATGATATTGGTTTGTCTTAATTTAAAAAGTACAATTGTCTCGCGTAAGGACACTTTTTTTCAAGACACGACCATTAGAATTCAAATTTTACTCGCGGTATGAAAATGACAATCCAATTGGCGAACAGAATAGTTGTTAATGCAAGAAATTTATTCGCAGAAAATGAGCTTGAATTCAGACTGAATTGGATCAAAACTGGAATGCAATCTCGAAATAGAAAACTCGGGCGAAACGAAATCTCGTGGCAAGTTCCGTATTTTTGTCATCGGCAATCACGTGTCGGAAGATTGCAGAGTTGATACTGAAATGACGGAGAAATAAAGTTTCCCTCGTGTCGAAGGAAAGTGCACGAAGAAAAGTGCACCTATTTACTCGTTTGTACAATCTGCGTTGACCCACTGGCACGATTTTCCCTTCGCGCAAAGATTAGTCGCCAATGAAAGCCTACAGGAATTATGAACGAGAGGAGTGGCTCGCGAGAACGCTGGGTTCAACACCCGCTTAGGAGACACTGCAACGTGCGATGCTATTCCATGCGATTGCACTCACAATAAAAAGAGAAAACGCTCGTTCGTTTCGCGCATCGCTCGGTCCTTCCAGCGATCCTTCGATCTAGAATATACCAAAAGGACCTTCCTAAAATATAACATCTTTTTTTTCGGCTTTTTTAAATTTTCGTTTCTCTCACGGCTGTTCGAAGAACCGTTCCGGCGATTTAGAGAGCGAGCAAATTTTTCGCACGGCTGTCTCGGGACGATTCCGCAAAATTTAACATTTATCATGTTAGGTTCAAGGGGCGTCACAACCTTCTGGCAAGAGTCCATCTATGTTTAACTTTTGCTCCGAAATCCGACCACCTTCGCAAAAAATGTTCCTACTAATCATCCGTCACAACAAACTGGACCAATGAAAAAATTTCACCCAGACAGTATAAATGATTAATTTTGAAATTTGGTCTCAAGTTGTTAAGTTTTTAGGTCGCACCGTCTGATAGTAAATTTCATCTAACAAAAGCGCTGCAAATTATTTGACTCGGAAGGAAATTGAAACTAAATATTATATCGATTCGATGTTACAGAAAGGATTTAATCCTTCTAACCCGGACGTACAATTTGTTAGACACTCGGTGAACAATTTGAATTAATTTATTATTTATCGTTATTTCACAATTTGAATTGTATCATTTAATTAAATTTAAATCTTGAGATCGGTGTGTTTTTTTTCTCTCGTGTTGTTTGGGAGCTGTAGATTTTAATGAACAGTTTTCGAGTATGTAAATTGGACGAAACAGGTCAGCAATCGACTTTCGAGGAGTCCCAACCCTTAACATAATTAACGTCGCTTGTCGCAATTCACCTTACGTACAAAGCAGTCAGATGAAAGTCACAGATACGGCTGTTGAACTTTTGACATTGCAGTTTTATTCAAAGGAAAAGTTAATAGCTTTGTTGTTCGAAATGGTTACGAGGATGATTTGAGTTTATTTTATTCACAAGAGATACTGGGATCAATAAAATGTCCTCTTTTTAAACGCAACTAAATCAGTACATAATACAATCGACGAAATTTGTACGCTCATTTAGTTACTTCGCCTCGGTGCTGTTTTTTAGTGCATGATAAGATTCGAAAGAATTTCGAAGAATAGAAAAGTACCAATTTGCCATTTTATTTTCGAGCAAAATTTTCATTCCACTTATCAGCAAGTGCGATCGATCTCGAGTTAGCAGAATAGAAATTTTTGCGTGCGAGAAAGAGAGTGTAAAAAATATCTTCCATCACTGTCGGGATTTTACTGTCTAAAACACCTGCATTCATGAACAAAAAAGTACGTCTTCGCTTAAACCTATAATCTTCGTGCTTGCTAACTCAACCGATCTTACGTAATATTTGTGTAAGACCTCAAGTGAAATGGGCTTAGAACACAACATTCTTTGCACATCAATCTAAAAAAAAAATAGAGCAAACTTCTGAAAAAGAAAAAAAAACAATATCCAACTTTACAAAAATCGACCAAAACGTGATACGGTATCATTTCAGATGGTTATTTTTAACAAATCCTTCGCCAACATTACAATTACNCATCTGAATTGCAATCATTTCAAATGTACAATCTGTAACATCTTTCAACGTCAAAGTTGAAAAAGTTTCTGATTCAAAGGGGCCATTCCTGTGACCAAGTGACATCTCAATTACAAATCAGAAATTGAGCCTGAGAATTGAATCAATTTAACGTCGAATGTTATGACTGAATATGAATCTCGAGATCAATTCGCTCATCAGCTTCATCCCCTAGTTCAAGATCGCTGGCGCAAGGACAATTATCCGCAGTTAATGGCACGATGCGGGGGTGGATGGGCGGCCGCCCAACGACAGTGCGGGTGCGCGTCTGCATGCGTCGCCGCAGTGGTGACTTTAGTACGTTGATCTGCCGTAGGAAATGCAGGCGCTGGCAGTCTCTCCGCGTGTCCGGAGCCGGCTGGCCGTGATAGTGTGTCTCTCTCTATCCCTCCTTTCGCTGCTCGCAAAATAACTTGACACATCTTTCGCGAAATGGTAAGAACCTGCATCCGTCATCCATCAGGACCAACCCCCGAGGTTCGTTTCCCAATTCCATTCGGATTTCCATTTGTCCTTGAGCGAGCAGCTCGTCTGCTCAAAAATATCAAATTAAAGCTGAAACAATATCAAAGAGCACCGACAGATGGGAATTCGCAACGAATCTCAAAAGCCCAGAGGACGAGGCATTAATTGCGATGTCAATTTTATTGTCGTTTTCAATTTTGAGAGTTGTTTCTTCTCGAGTCGTGTACGAGACTGTTTTTGCAAACGGCAGAGTGCAGGCATCTTCCATGGTAGCGTGACATCACCGAGCAATTTCGATGATCGGTGACCGAAGGACGAAGTTTTGTAACTTTTGTTGTCACGCGATATCTGCAGGTGTAATTATTTTACTGCAGTACAAAGGCGAGGTCTATGTTCTCTCAATTCCTCTGATTCTAATTCCCAATTGAAGGTACAGGGCGCAGCACCATCCAGTGGAATCAGACCGAAAAGCAGTGTCCTTAATGGGAGAACGGAGATTCCGAAACTTGTGAAACATGAAAAATAAAAGCTTTATGTTTTTCATGCCTAAGTAGATATTAATCAGAAAGAAAAATCGAGCCAATTATAATTTTATAATCGCAGAATCATAAAACGTCACGGGAGAATGATGAAGAAAAAAAAAAGTGCTCAAGTACATAAAATGAGATTTTCCCGAGAAAATGAAATAGTTACGCAGGTCTGCAGCCTTCATTAAACTAATAAATGTCTGTTTCCACCTCGGACACGGTCAAACGACGATATATCTTCGTGTCGTATAAAATTTTTAATTGCCACCAGCTGTTTAATCAAATTAAACGCTCAATCAATAAGATCATCTTCGTTCAAAGTCATTCGTCTGATGGGATTTCGTTCGCACGAAGGTTGCGGCTTTTCATCAAGCTGATGGCGCATCTTTCATGTCAACGTATTTTACCGCCTCGTTTTATCAAACGCTGATTAATATTCAAACTTTTTTTTTCTCAATCAATATTCCAATCTCAATTTTTGCAATTTATCACCCAAAGGTTTTAGCAAACGCGCCGTTGACGGACAACCATCGGTTCGGGAGATTCCTCGTCAACGGGAACCAAGAGGGAATTGTGATCAAAAATTTCTCCGAAGGAGAGGTGATAAACTATAGCCTCGCTTTGATCCGTGGCCGGGCTCCCATAACATGTTCCTACATCACCGTGCGGGGCCACAACAAAAACGGAACCGCCGAGTGGCCCATCGTCAACGGCGACTTTCGGGTGCTCGTTGACCTCGCACGAGGTGTCAACAAAGTTGAACTCGAGGCTGGTGGCTTTAAACGAAGGATCACTCTCGTTCACGAGCCTAGACACACGAGGTTACGAGTCACGCCGGTCTACGTCGTCTGTTCAGGCCACGATGGATACTTTCAGGTACCTAAAAATCGTACAAACAAATTAATTAATATAAGATTGAAAAAAAAGAATATCAAATTAAACAAAATTTGTTATACCATTTTTTCCAGGGTCCGAAGAGAGAAAACCGTTCCCCAGAGAGCGCCGCCACCAGGATAGGTCTGGGGGCACGTCTGCTCCAGAGTTTAACAGCAGAGAAGCTGCGAGAGGCTGGACATGGTCGGAAGTGTTTCCAGCTGGAACGAGATCTCGACGGTCCAGAATGCCTTGTGATGTACAGCCAGCTACATGTCGACAGAGCCAGACAAATGTCCCAGCGGGAACTTTGGGAACTGATAGGAAGAGAGTTGATGAGCGGTCCCCTGGCGTCCAGGGACCGCAAGTACCTGGCCTTTTTGTCCTGCACGAGATACAACGGCGCTCCCAACCCGAGGACCCACGAGGATACCCTGTCCAGGACCCAGGGGCATGCTGCTTTAGGAGGCGGGGGGCTGGCGCTTTTCGGTTCTGCTTGTCTCCACACCTGGCCGACCTGCATGGCCCAGGTGCTGCCTAGATTTTTGGACACCACCATGATCGATACGGAACAACTGATGGACGACAGCAACTACCGAGGAACCCACGGTGGCTGCCTGGCCACGACCCTGGGCTCGGTTCTGCACGAACTGGGTCACACATTCGATCTGGGCCACACCCGCGAGGGCATCATGGGTCGAGGGTTCGATTACGTGGACAAGGTTTTCGTCGGGGGTGCGAGCATCGACTTCAACAGGAACACCGTCAAGAGAGACCCGCAGCACACCACAATCGCCATCAGCAGACCTCTCAGTGTCACTGTTACGGTCCAGGATGCGATGATGGCAAGTCCGAGGAGAGGACGACTTCTGTCGGAAACTTCGAGGTCGGCGTCTCAGGTGAACGTGTCCGGGTCGGTGCCTGGGAGACTGTCCGCCCCTGCCAGTCCGGAACTCAACCGATCCTTCATCAAAACTTTGTCCAAGGCGCCACCACCCTCCCAGTCGGACAGAACATTCTGGGGCTCTTCGTGCGCCGCCCTGCTGGCGTACCACCGTTGGTTCAACGGGGACTCGAACAACCAGAACGTGCAGAGCAACTTGGACTTCGATCCTAAAAGGTGAATCATTAAATGAAGATCATTTCTAAACTTTCCGTTCTGAATTCTTCTAAAGTTAAAGGGACCTTCACATAACAGAACATTTCCATTAGTCACGTCCAGATTCATCCGCCTCACCGACCATCTCACTTCCTGTTAACCTTCACTCACTCTTCTGTAGCACAAGGCGACAATTATTAAAAAAAAAAAGACAACACACCTGACATTAAGATCTGCCTCCTGACATTCCATTGCCTTCAACTTTTATGTCAATGACTTCTGGTATCAGCGAACAAGTATTCTAGGCAATAACTTCACACGTCTTGAAAATTTAATCTAAGGTTGAATTTAATTTATCGCTGCATTTCATTTTCAGGAACGTCGTGCGATCCAAGTACGGAGTCCGCGTGGTGGAACTGCGCGAATCCTCCAACGGCATGGTAGTGGCTTCTCGAAAGTACCCGGGACATCGTCCGCCACTGGAGGCTCTGGTGCCGCCGCCTCCGCATCACTGTTCAGTTTCTCTCACAGTCGTCGCTGAAGATTCCATCGGAGCAATTCTCAAGTACCATTATCCGACATCTTTTTAGAACTGACTGCATTCCGGACTGTAAAGATTTAGCAACCTTGGTCTAAGACCATTTCGTTTCATTTTTTTTTATTCTCTTATTGGATCTTGAACGATTTAGGTTTAACTTCGTTCCATTTTGTCGCGGTTTCCTTGCAGTTCATATATCATTTATCTCAAGACCAAAGTTGCTATACATCTTCTCTTTATTAACTGCGAGGAAGAATTTAGTTTTATGATACCAAAGAGACAGGAGTTAGAGTTTGAAATTTGTTTCCCAACTTGTTCTATTTTTGTAGCTATGAGAATGTGCCTAAGTTTTTTTTTAAAACAAAAACTTCGGTCCGCGTCAAGATCTGACATTTGTCTTCGTTAGTCCAATAATTTGAAAGCTCCAACGATGATCCTGACGTGGACTCATTTCTTACACGGTAGATAAAATAATTTGACAAACTGAGATTGTACACTCGTCGCAGAATCAAACGAGCAAAACTCGAGGCTAAAAGTTTATAACCGCATTCACGTATGTATATTTCTATAACATAGTTCCGACAAGTGCAATGCAAAATGAAAAGAGTATTTAAACAAAGCGGTCTGTTTGTTGAACAAAAAGACCATTTTTCTAGTCAGCTTTCATTTTCAAAACTGAATATTCAAGACAGCGAGATTCACGGAACTGTCTTCAGTTGTATAATAGCACATGCATATTTAAAAAGAGAAATAAAATTCAGTATTATCGTTTCTTATATCATTCTCATGATATCCGAGGACAATATATGTATATTCTATTCCAGGATGTGTAAAATCGATAATAAAGAAATTACACAATTGCAAAAATTGATGCTGCCTTTTTTATTCAATCATCTCTGAATTATTTCTAGTTATCAATTTGTTTTAATTGCGTCTATTAATTTCATTACACGTTAATCCATCGTACTTTCATTTATTGAATTGTGTTTGATTCAATTGATTCGATTCGAATTTCAAACGAAACAATAACGGAAAAACAAAAAACAATCACTTATTTGATGTTTCGTTTAAAATTGAACAAATAAAAGTGTGACTTCGACCGAGCAACATGGTGAACTTGTCTCATCTGTTTTTCCCCAGTGTCAACGATGATTGTACCATCTACACGGAACCTTTTCTATATGCCACGAAAGAAGTTATAAATCTGTTAGGTACACAAAAATAAACAAACAAAAAACGAAAAAATTTTTCATCCTGTAATTTTGTTCTGATTTATGTCAAAACTTATATTTCAGACAAGTTGGGTAAAGTTTTTGCCCAAGTGAAATATGATATGCAAGTGAACCTCGACGTGAGTTGAAATAAAACGTAAAAATTTGACTCTCCTACAATTTTTCAGAACATTTACGTTGTTACTTTTTATATTATTTTTAGATCCTCACAAAGTATTACAAATCCGACAAGATGCGGAATATAACGATCCAGAGCATGATGCATTATCCACCTGAAAGCAGGAACCATGTGGTCGATGATGCTTTTTTGTGGCTGAGAAGGTACATTTTTGAACGATTAAATTTTTCATTCCGATTGACGCAAAAAATTGATACGAAAAATTCTATCAGGGAGTTGGAATTTGTTTTCGCATTCTTCCAAAAGGTCGTTTCGTCGTACAAAAATAACGAAATGACGGAAGATTTGCTGAGTCCTTTGAAAAGTGCCTACGGCCAGTCTCTGGAGATTTATCATAACTGGATGTCACAGCAATTGTTTGGCGTAAGTAATCTTCTGGTGAATTAACATTTTGGCAATTAAGAAAAATATATCGAGGAAGTTATACAAACTGTGAAAATCAGTTGTTAGGAAAGAAATCATAATTTGCACCCAGATGAACAAAGTTAACTTTTGTTCGCAGCTGTTAGCTCGAATGGTACCTACTAGAACTAAGTTACTTGACATTATCGCGGACAAATCAACGAGTAATCAAGATTTAATTATACACGAGCTTTCTCGTTTTCTTCAAACCTTTAAGCCAGTATTGCTGAACTTGGAAGACGATCTCGATTTGTAATTCGAATAACATAAAATTTGGAAATGTTTTTCGTTCAAACTTCAGGGATTGTTAGAGAGATTGTCAATCTGAAACTTAAATAAACGTTCTTCTGAATTTGTCGTGTACATTCTTTTTATTATATTAAATAAAATCTATTAATTGAATTAAACTAAATTCATTTGAATAAATTATATTATTTTTAATCATGACTAGAATTGATGGATCACATTCGATTAGTTGAAAACGACGTTTTTCTGTAAATATAACTTATCCTGGTTCTTTTCATTCCTCAATTCCATATAGTTGAGAGATGATATATCTCTTTGCATGATGGTCAGCTAAAGTTTTGAGTGTTATAGTTCCAAAAATGATTTCAAATATTAAAAAGAACAACGCTAAACCATTCATAATTCTGTCGCTCAAGTAAGGTAGAGTGTTGTGATCCAAAGATAGGAACAATTCCAAGGGAAGTTGCAGCAGAGTTGAGATCAACCAGAAACTCGCCAGTTCAGGAATCTACAATTGCGTTTGATTTTTCCATTGGTTCATTAACACTTTTATTGAAGAAATTTCATTTGTACTTACCGGAAGTTTTTGTTCATTTTTCTTACCTTTTCTGCGAGGTTTCCGAAATAGCCCAAATAAAGTCTCACACATTCTAAGAGAAATATCGTTGTGAGAATAGCTACGGTGATATATTTGTAGATGTCTGAGAGCTCGAAGTACTAAAATAATGAAACACAAATTAAATTTGTAAATAAATATTCCTGCAAAATTGAACACATACTTTTGGATATTAACATAAATTGATTTATTTACCTTTACATCCAGGTTGTACAAAAGCACAAGAAACCAAATTGGTAATAACCAAATATTAAAATAAAAAGCTATCTGCAGAGGTAAATTGGACTTTACTTCACTTCCTAAAACAGTCAAAGTTTGTTCTAATAATTTGTTATCAAAATTATCATTAACAACGATCAAACCGAAGAATGGAAATATTATACCTGAATTATCAACAATAGACCTTCCTTCCGGCGTTCTTTGTTTATCATACTGAGAATCATATCTCAAACTATCATTTACCATTTTTTTGTTAATTCACTTGTATTATTTTTTTGTTATATTGGCTGTTTTTTATTATCTTCATTGTTGTTTATCTCCCACGCAACCACAAAATGACAGATTAAAAATTGTAGGTTATGTGGATGTTTACATTAGGCTCGTACGTAGCAACCATTGATGGCGTCATTTAAAACGCCATATAAAAGTATAAACAAGTGTAAGTTTTGCGTGTGTTAATGCGTGAATGACGAGTAACTGGATGTTCAAAGATGTCGCTTGAATAAATTGACTCTGTGCTCTCTTAATCGAGTTTTGTGTCACACTACAGTGCCAACGGTTTGCCGGGTTGTTGACACCCCTCTCACATTCTCTGACGAAAACAGGTAGTTGAACAATTCATACAATTAACTCGAATATTTGCAATCGGATAAAAAATTATTTTTTGATTGCTTCAAACTCGATAATTAATACCAATTTTAATTATGAAATCAATAAATAATTGTTTATTTTATTTACGTTTTGATTTAATTGCTGTATAAAAAAACATAAGATTGACACTTCATTTTATGTTTAACGATGTAATTTTATTATTTCAGGATTGAAGGATAATTAATGGAAATTGTATATAAATAAATTTGCAAAAATTAAAAATGCTGAGTTGTTACGTGGCAGAATTAACCTATACACATGCATTCCCTCGAGACCTGTCAGAGTGACAAGCAAAGAAAAAAATGTCAAAACAAGAATGGAGCACAACAAAGAAACACAATAAAATAAAAATGAATAAATTCAGAAAGTATCCACCAGCTATAACATTGTTGAACTTTTTTTCGATCTTTTATATGTTTATTATATTCTATGTTTATTATTCTTCACTTACTTATATAAAACTTTTTTCTAGATTTTTTATTATAAAACGTGATATCATATTTTTGTAAAAATTGTCAATCAAATTATATTGAATTAATTCAACCAAATTAATTGTTCTGTTAACTTATATTTATTTCAAGAAATAAATCAAATAATATAAAAATAAACGAATTTCTAATTTTAATAAGTTTCCATTCCTGTGGAATCTACATTGCAAAGTAGCATTACTTGCAAAATAGTTTTTAAAAAATGCAAAAAACTTTGCGAAAGCAAATAAACTCATTTGATTTGATATCTCGCGTTATTTATACCACAGATAAAGTTACTTCAGATGTTCGCGCGAATACAATACGTTCGTTCCTCTTGTCACTCGTCATTCTGACAAGTCATTGACAAAAAATCCCCGAGTCCTTAATTATAATTAGCGACGATTTATTTGCAACCGCTGCTCTTGAACTCGTTGGTCGCGTTCCATTGCCTCGAGGTTCCGTCGATGATGCCTCAGTGCGATCTCGACGGGGCTCTGTTCGACAGCCCAAAGAACCGTTCGGTTAATTTTTTTTTATTTCCTCAGACTCTGAAGGTTTTGCCGATTTGGAACGGATGGTAACTTCCTGATTAAGGATCTCAGGCTACAATGGCGTCTTCCAAGGTCAGATTATTTCAAACACAAAATTACAATTTAATCATAATCCTACAATTTTTTAACATCAAACTAATTTGGATTGAAACTATGTTTTAAACTGATAAAATAATATTCCATACTTTTAATTATTTTAAATTTGTTATGTTATTAATTATAATTTGATTACATATTTAAAAAAAATATGTGCTTTTTAAATAAGTAAGTTGTGTTTTTATGATTTAAAATGAATGATTTCTTTTAGATTGACACCGTGTTGAACATATACAAGTCCATCGCAAAATTGCCAGTCCTCTCGAGTGCGAGGATTTCTTCAATTCAGAGAGGTGGTATGACCATTCAGAGCACATGGTCGCAGCGCAACTTGGTCAAACGATCGAAACAAAAATTCACCCAGGACATCAGTTTGGACGCCGAATTCAATCCAATTATAGAGAGCTTTCCTGTTGACATAAGCACAGAGTACGTGGAATTTGATAAGACAAGAATGCTTGCATTTATTTATGCAGATTTATACTGACTCAGGCTGATAAAAAAAGATACATAGTGGTTATAAAAATGTAGATAACAATTTCAAGTAAAGACAATTGTTGATTCAAAAAGTTGAATATTAACTTTTTTTTCGTTTATATATTTTGTAACAATTTTAAATGTTCGAGTCGTTTTGGAGAATCAAGTAAAACGATGTGTAGAGAAAAGAAAAAGAAATTTACTTTTTTGAAAAATATTGCAGGCTTGCAAGTTGCACGACTGACGATGATTCGATGAGAGCCATTTTCCGTCAAACTACGGTGGACAATGCGCAAAAAATTTTCATCGAAATTTGGGACAGAACGGGGATGATCAAATGCTACGACTTGTCGGTTTACGATGTTCATGGCGAAATCTACACCGACGGTAAGCCTCAAAATAGACGAAGATCAATTACACGCCTGCCAATTTCGTTTGATTGATTGCTAATTATATAACTTTGATTAGTCATTTCGCTATTTTAAATTTCATTCACTTTTTAGTTGAATTTGCTTCCTTCCAATGGTCTCCGGACAAGACCAAGGTCATATACGTTGCAGAAAAGAAGGGACCAAAAACTGAACCTTTTTACAAACAAAAAACTGCTGAAAAAATTGCAAAAGAAGAAACTGAAGGCGAAACCATTTCGAGGGTAAATTTTCCAATCTGAATACTTAGTTATCTTGAGTGGTCACATTATCTATTAAATGATGAACTATTTTAGGGAACCGAGTACGTTTACAAACCGCACTGGGGAGAACAACTCGTTGGGAAACACCGATCTGTGATTGTGGTTCTGAATATCGAAAATGATACCATTCAAGCAAACAATTTTGTCCCTGATGAATACTTTGTTGGGCAAATTCTTTGGACCCCTAATGGGGAGTACATTGTAGGAGTTTGCTGGAAACGAGAAAAACGGTACTTTAGGTTGTACGCTTGCACCAACAGACCGTCGTGGGTTTTCTTGTTGAAGAACACGGAATTCAGTAATTATCTTGAATGAGGTCATTCGTTATATATAATTGGTTTAACAAAATAAGTTTATAAATAGATTGTTTTATTTTTAGAAATCATATCTCCGGATGGATTTTCCGTAAAGTCACCGAGATTCAGTCCAGATGGAAAAACGCTGATATATTATCAAAGAACATTATCTACTCCTCATCACAACGCTCATAGACTCAGATCCATCAAATGGGAAACTGATGAACAGATAAATTCCACAATAGAAATCACAAATGATTTTCAAGTTATTGCAGGCGACAAGAAATTCTATGGCTTGTATGCACGAAGCTTGCCACTGCGCTGCTGGAGCATAGACTCAAAGTGTGTCTTCCTGAGCACTCCACAACAAAACGTTATTAAATCTTATATCGTTAATATTGGTACATCATTTTTCCTTGTTCATTTATTATTTTATTTTGGGTTTTAATTTAGAATAATTTGCATTTTTCTTTTCTATTTTGTAGAAACGAATGTCATCACAGAAATTCAATCAGATGGCAGCAGTTTGTTGATTCTGGAAGTACGAAAGAACAGAGTGCTTTTCCTCAAAACATCGCTGACACGGCCGTCACAGTTGGTGATGGGTAAATTTGATCCAACCGCGACTGACTTAGGCAATCTTCATTTGCAAGATATCACAACTCCACTACCCATACCGGGTCTGGATGAATTGATGTATGAACACAACGAGTATGAGTATAAGACTAATGAAGAAGTCAGTAAGTTGAAGGACGACATGTTGATTGTCATATAATGTTTGTCACATTATTCATCATTTTAATTATCTAATTAATTAAATCGACGTTTCGCAATTACAGAAAACTTCAACTTTACATATTTCGGTAAAAAGGGTGGAGAGGACAAATCGACGCCTCTGATTGTGGTTCCACACGGTGGACCTCACTCAAATTTCGCTAACACGTTTTCCATCGAATATGCAACTTATGCTTTGTTAGGTAAATATTTAACGAATCAGAATTCGAAAAGAAATGGAAAAGATGGTTTGTACTTTATTTCATGAAATGACGATGGTTGCAGGCTATGCCATTGTCCAAGTAAATTACCGAGGATCAACAGGAATGGGTGCCAAGAATGTTGAATACCTCCAAGGCAAAGTTGGAGAGATTGACGTTCTCGATTGTGTAACCGCGACGAAGGAAACGCTCAACAAATACCCCTGGTTAGATCCGAACAGAGTTTGCGTTGCTGGTGGATCGCACGGTGGATTTTTGACTGCCCATTTAACTGGAAACTACCCGGTAATTTTTTATTTATTTATTTTTCATTTTTTTTATTTTTATTTTTTTTTATTCAAAAACAATATAATACATTTTGGAATTCACACGTCACTTTTTACATTGTTACAGGATCTTTATAAAGTAGCTGTACTGCTAAATCCAGTTGTTGATATTCCATCCATGCTAGTAATGACGGATATTCCTGATTGGTAATTTTAAATTCTATATATTGAATATTTTTTCAACCGATTAATGTGAATCGAGTAATAAAATAAAATTAAAATGATTTCAGGTGTGCTGCAGTTACTGGGTGTGAATTTTTGGAAACTCTTCCTCCCACAGTTAAAGAAACAAAATATGCTGAAATATTACTGAAGATGTATAACCATTCGCCTATTGTGTTCGTTGATAAAGTAAAAGCTCCTTCGCTTATCTGCCTTGGATCGAAAGATTTCCGAGTTCCTTATCATCAGGGTAAACTTTGGTACAATCGACTTATTGCCAACAAAGTGCCTAGCAAGTTCGTATCTCAATTATTAGAGAAGAATAAGAAATCAATTTAGAAAAAACAATTCAATAAAATGTTTGTTCTAGAATGCTGCTTTACGAAGACAATCATTCACTCTCTGGAGATACAACCGAAATGGATGTTATCATTAACGTTGCCTTGTGGCTCCTTGAACACACACCTGAAAAGACAGAACCACCTCCAGTGATCGAAGTTACTCCGGAACCTGCACCAGAGGAAGCAACCGAGCCAGCGCCAGAACCAGTGCCAGAACCAGCAAAACCAGCAAAACCAGCAAAACCAACAAAATGAACGGTGAACTGTGAATATATCTGAATTAAAGAAACTACAGTGAATATACATTTCTATGAAGAAATCAATAAATGAAGTATAAAATAACGATACATCAGTTTTTTTAAATAATCCACGAATTTTTAAAATAAATTAGCCATTTATTCTTTATTCAAAAAAACATTTACAGGGGCACGTACATTTGTATTGTCTACCATGACTGTAACCGGAATACTCGAATGGAATTAAGTTGTCAAAAAAGATTTCCTCTTTTTGGTGGCCTGATATTGTATCAATTTGACTTGTATCCACTTTTGGTGTATCGGGTCCAATTACTTTAGTTATTTTCTTAATTATTTTTCGATTGCCTGATCCAGAGTCACCCAATTCAGTTGTTTCGGATGGGTAATCATAGTAGACATAATCAACCATTTCTTTTTGTCCACCCTCTCCAGGTTCTTGAACTTCATTCTCGGATGTCTTAATCTCTTTGATAACCATATTACTGTTTTGTTTACCTTGTGACTCTATTCCAACATTTGCACCAGAAGTTTCGTCAATCGTGTTGGTAGTATGTGTTGTAATTACTGGGGTTCCATGTTTTACTTTTTTAATTATCTTTATGATGGTCTTTTTACTCGTACCTGAACCAGGTACAGTATTCACAATTGTTTTAACTGTTTCAACATTATCTTGTCCTTCTGGATGGCCATCATTTTCTACAATTTCTTCCACAGTTTCATTTGTAATTTTTGGAGAACTTTCCTCAGTCATTGTTTTAGTTTCCTCTGGATTCTGGCCACCATTCTCTATAATTTTTTCTACAGTCTCATTCGTACTTTCTGGAGGACTTTCTTCGGTCATCGTTTTAGTCACCTCTGGATTCTGACCACCATTCTCTACAATTTCTTCTACAGTCTCGTTTGTACTTTCCGGAGAACTTTCTTCTGTCATTGTTTTAGTTACATCTTCATTTTCTCGAGTTTCAGTACCCGAATCAGAAGAATGTTCTTCAATAGTTTGTTGATCTCCTTCGTTAATTGGTTCGTCATTCGGATTAGGCTTATCATCATAATAATGATATTCTGTATTAGAGTAATCATTACCTGGGTTGAGATTCCCTTCTGGAGACGCCGAATCATAGTTTGGAATTTCTGAATTTGGGGTCTGTTCTGGATTTTCTTCTGACCCTTCCGGACTCATTCCAGTAGAATCATATGGATAATCGCTGGGTGGTTGCTCACCTTCAGTGGTTTCCTCATTTGGTACTGGTTCCCCTCCTTCTATGGTCTGTGTTCCTTCACCTGGTACTGGTTCCTCTTGATCCAGTGTCTTTTCAACTGGTTCATTTTCATTCTGCATTTCTCCATCTTTCGGAGGTTCAGTTTCACTTGTATCGCCACTTGGTACTACATCACCCTCCACTTTTTGTTGTTCCGGTTCTTTATCACCAAAACCTTGCTCATTGTTCTCACCTGGTGGTTCTGATACAGTACCAGTATCTGGTTGTTCTCCATATTCCTTCACCACTTCTTCGTTCATGTTTGGATTCGAGTCTTGTTGTTCTGGGACAGGTTCCGTTTCTTCATCATATTCTTTGACTAATTGGTCATTTGGATTTTTATTACCATCAGTACTATCTGGACTGTGAGATCCAAAATCAGGATTTAATTCTCCATGATCATAATAATCGTACGCAATTTGATCTTCTGAATTTGGAACTTCTTGTCCACCGTTTTCCTCTACCTGACTTACAGTTGATTCTGGCGGGACCTTATCAGCTTCTGGTTTATCAACCTCTGGTTTGCTACTCTCTTCAGTGGTTGTTTCACTTTCGGAGCCAGGCTCACCGGATGTTTGATCTTCTCCTATAGATCCTGTAGTTACTTCCGTTTGATTCTCAGCATCATTTTTTGGAGGTTCACTTTCTTCGTCGATTGTTTTGGTAATACTTTCTCCAATTGGCACTTCATCTTTTGGTACCTCGTTCGCAGAACCTTCTGTCGATACATTTTCAATAACGCTATGTTCTTCTGAACCTCCAGGTACTTGATCTTGACCGTCCGTTGTAATTGTTTTGATTTTTTCAGTTTCATGAACATTATTCTGACCTTCGTCACCTGCGTCTTCACCATTTTCTATAGTTTTGGTTATAGTTTTAATCGGAGATCCATCTTTAATTATAGTTTTAATTATCTTCTTCTTAATAATCGTTTTAGATCCTGTTCCATGGTTAGTCTTTTCCACAATCGTTTTCTGACCTGCCTGATTAGACTGTACAGTTTCAGATGGATAATAAACATAATCAACAAATTGTTTTTTTCCACCTTCCCCTGGTACAATTTTGTTATCCGCTGAAGTCTTAATCTCTTTTATAATCGTCTGACTCTTTTGTTCACCATGCGTTGCAATATTCCCACCCATCGAGTGACCAAAAGTGTTAGTAGTATGGGTGGTAATTATTTTTGGAGAACTATGTTTTATCTTCTTGGTTATTATGATAGTTTTTTTACTCGTACTTGAACCAGGACCACTATTTATAATTGTTTTGACTGTTTTTTGAACATTAGTTTGTCCATGTGAAATATGCCCACTTGCCATAGTCTTACCAGTTACCGTTTTGGTTTTGTCAACAGTCTTTTGTTCATAAATACCTGAATTATCTTCAGGACCATAATCATAATAGTACACAGTTTCTTCTGGAGAATTTGGTGGTGACTGTATGACTTCGGTTGTTTCGTGATTTGTAACTACTTTCTGGCCTCCCACCTTACCGTCATTCGATGCTAGCTCAAATGTTCCTTCAGTTTTGTCCACATTTTGTATCTGTTGCCCACCCTGCGGTTCTACTTCAGTCTCATAATCATATATCACTTCTCCATTCGTATCTGGACTTGTACCAGTTGAACCATACTCATAATACTCATTAATAACATGCTGACCTCCCGAATCCGATCCTGGTTGTTCTCCTCCTTGAGTTGTAACAATTTCCTCTTCAGTTACAATACTCTGACCATGTCCATCCTGTCCATGTCCACCAATTTGTTCACTAGTTGTGGAACCTTCAATTATTTGACCATTATCGTGAATTATCTGACCCCCTCCTCCTGAATTTTCTTCACTAGGACCATACTCATAATCGTAATAAGTATACGAATTTTGACCTCCTGAACTTGACCCTGGCTGTTGATTTTCAATAACCTCTTGAATTTCCTCACCTGTTATACTTTGACCTTGCCCACCTCCAACTTGTTCAGCTCCCCCAATTTGGTGCACTTCGGTTTGACTGTGCTCCGATGAAGAATCTGAGTTCGGCTGTTCGTATTCATAATAAGCATATTCGTATTGATTCTGACCTTGGTGTTTACCTCCGTTTCCTGTCTGGCTTATAGTTTGTTCCGTTCCAGTATTCTCTATCACCTGACTCTCCTCTGTTGAAACCCCATTATTCACCTGTCCTCCAGTCGATGATTGTCCATGCACAGTATTGACAACTTCGTTATACTCATACTCTGCTTGCTGACTTTCTGCTGGTTGTGTAACTCCAGTTCCTTTCTGAATTATTACGGTTCCTTGTGAGTTTTGATTCTGAGATGACGTCACTCCTCCCTGGCTTTGTCCACCTTTAATAATCGTCGTTTTGTGTGTCTCTTTCACACTTGTATGAGGTGGTCCTGAGTTAGATATAATTGTCTGAACCAATCCCCCACTGCCACCATGTAAACCTGCTCCCGTATGTCCGTTTATCATTGCACCTCCACCTTGACCAAATTGTGCTGAATTTTGTATCACGCCCGTTCCCGTGACTACTTTATGTGTATTGATTTGTGTAGGCCGTTTTACAATCTGTGTAATTACTTTTTTACTACCACCTGAAAATGGTACATGAACATTCTGATTTCCATAAACTGAAGTTTGACCATGATTCACCATTCCATGGTGAACCGTGGTTTTGTGTGGTACTTTACTGATCCAATTTTGTATACCTGTATGACTCGTTTTTGAAGCATGTCCTGATAACTGACCGCCATATTTCACTCCTGTTGTTACAATTCTCTGACCGCCGCCATGTAAACCTCCTCCGTGACCGTGCGAATGATGTTCCTCGACACCTCCGAAAATACCACTAAGGGGCCTTGTGATGGTTTGAAAAACATTGGATAAGATCGATCCTCCTGATCCTATCAGAGACAAATGTCCTTTTGCACGTAAATCCAAACCCTTATTGTGCACTCGTATGCGTTGACCGTGTGTGCTGTGTCCATAAGGTACATAAGCAGTTGCCTAAAAAATATATAAAATTTAAACTTTACAGAGGAAGAAACCATGTTGAGCTAATTTTTGTATAGAAGAAAGATACTTACAGATGTGATATAAATTGCTAAAACTAAGAAGGGTGTAAGCTTTCTCATATTCGACCACCTATGGAACGAAGAAATGAAGAACTAATTACTTGTTTTTAAAAGATTCAATTTGAAAGATGAGAGATACGGCGTGATGGATTGATACTTTTGCTAATTGAACCTACTCGTAAAGATGTTCTACATGGCCATACTTCATTTCTGAACAATTCTGTGACACCGGCTACTTTTATACACACGTTACACGCTTGTTACTGACGGCTTTGAAATTTCTCATTACAGTTATCAGAACCGGACAAATAATTGAGTTGTTTATAATAATTTGTTTTCTTCTTTATTGTTGTTTTTGAATTAGCTTTTTTCCTACGCACGATAAATAATTAAAAATTCAGTTAAAAAGAATTGATATGATATAAAGTATGTATCAATAGATTGTTCTTTTATTTTCAAAATGAATTCATTGAAGAAAAAAACAGTTGTATTTGCATATTCAGAAAGCATTCGTTTAATGTGCAAACTTTATCGTTTGATTTTGTCGACAGTTGTGCAATTTTTGAAATCATGCTGTTTATGATTTATCATTTTAATTTATTACTCTTAATTGGAAATGTAATAATTATTTTTATTTGCGTAATCATTGAAGCTCGAAGCGAATTAGAATCGAGTCACGTGTTTTCACTAAAAATGCTTCATTCACACTCCGAATTCTTTTTAACACAAGTTCGGTAGTATATTCTTACTTTGTAAATTGCTTGTAAGCCTGAGCAATAAAATAGTTTGACGGAAAGTACCACTAAAAGTTAACAGTTTAAAACAATTTATAAAATTACAATATTTGTTAGACCTTTGAAAATGAACAACAATATTTCCAGAAAAGTAGAATGCAATTTTACGAGAATTTCTTTTAAGAGTCTTCGTGTTTTAATTTGTATATATAAATGAACAAACGTTCTTGAAAATCAATACCTTTTTATTCCCATAAGATAAGTTGAGTACAGGTTTACTTAGCGGTTAAAAACAACGTATACCTCTCGTATACCTCTTGAATACCTTTTTTAAAACGTTTGTACGTTTATTTAAAGAGAAAAAGAAAATTCAAACAAACCTAATTTGATGCAATTCTTTCATTACAACGTTACAAAATAAGAATTCAAATTAAACTTGATACAAAATTTAGTCTACAAAAAATCCAATTATGAAATACAATAATCATTCTGTCACAAAATCATGTTTTTTTTATATTACAAAATTAAATTTTCAAAAATTTAAAATTCTATAAATTTATTAATTAGTTTTTGTTTACAAATATATATAAGGTTATAAGGTAAATGATCTCAAATACAATATAGTTTAGGATACTAAAAAAATTATTTATTCATCTTTCAGTTACAATATAGGTATCCATTTTTATGATATTTCATAAACGAAGTAGTACATCATGTCGTGAAAGTTTAACTAGCTTGGGCTTGAGCCTGAGCTTGAGACTGTGATTCGGAGCTTTCTTCATTTTTTATCATTCCCCCCATCATGCCCATTTGTCCCATACCCATGCCACCCATGCCACCCATATGACCCATGCCCATTCCGCTCATCTGTCCCATACCCATGCCCATGCCATGACCCATTCCGTAACCACCCATTCCACCATAGTGGCCCATTCCATAGCCACCCATTCCATAACCGCCCATTCCATAGCCGCCCATTCCACATTTGTATGGGTATCCATAACCCATACCATAGCCGTAGTGCGGGTATCCGCCGGCCATCATCACACTCGAGCTCTGTTGGGATGCCATCAATTCTTTTTCAAGATCTTTTTGTTGTTGTTGCTGTTGCTGCTGTTGCTGGCCGCCTCCGTGTCCGCCCTGCTGTTGTTGTTGTTGCTGTTGCTGCTGCTGTCCTCCGAATCCGAATCCTCCGCCCATGCCTCCTCCCTGTTGTTGTTGCTGCTGTTGCTGCTGTTGCTGACCTTGAGGACGCGCAATCAGGCGTCTTCCACCACCACCACCCTGGGGGAAGCCTACTTGACCTGCTCCTACATTCTGAAAATATTTTTTTTTTCATTAAAAATATAATTATTGTTCGTATTAATTATAAAAAATAATTATCATCGTGTATTTATTTACTTTTTAATTAGTGAATTATGAATAAACAATCTTGAAATTCTTTCAAACCAAAACTTTGAATTAATTTCTTCGAATAAATTGCCGACCAGAAAAGTGTCTTGATGTAACTAAAGTGCCTTTATGTAAAACCCTTTGGGTGTAAGTGTATGGATACGATTGAAAAAAATTGTTTTCATTTTGTTTGTTTGCTTTTTTTTTTATTATAACAAAATGTAAGTTCTTACCGCCAGCAGCACAGAGAGTGCAGAAAGGACGACGAAAAATACTTTTGCCATTTTTTTCTTTTTTTTTTTTTGGTACTCAGAAAACCTGTAAAGAATTTTGTGATTTGATAAAAAAATTTGTTCAAATATATATTTTTCAGTTGAAAATTTGATTTTTCTAAATCCTTTTGTTCTATGTGAAATGTTCACTTACCAGAAAGGACTCAAATTGACCCAAAGGCAATTTTCCTAATGCCAATACCCAGACGGGTGGCAAATTTATATAAAAATCTGCAGATCCAAGAAATCCATTCCGTGCATCCATCATCGGGATAATTTACTCGTTGACAAATTTATTTCTCGAAACAATGAGCAATCTTTATGCACAATCATGGTAAAATTTAATTTGCAAAATGTCCAAATGATCGGATGTCATTAACACATCTGAGGTTTTGAGATGTTTTTGAACACATCTCCTTCATTTCGGCTGTAATTGAGTTGCTAAAAAAAGTGTCAGTTTCGCACATGTTTACGGTCGTCATACAGTAGGTAGCGATAATAGAAGGAATAAAAATATGCAAAATCTCAAGGATTATGGTAATTCGAGCTTGGACTCTGTAAGTAAGACGTTTTTTTAGTGAACCCATTTGAATTAGGTAATGAGCCCCGGCTTAGATGCCAAATATTCACATGCTGGAATATCACGTAATACCAGAGCGTAGGTTGTCGTCCCTGAGGCACTCTGAGGTAACGGCAACTTTACTGACCTACTAAGTGCTTTCACGATCAGCCAGTCTCGGTCATTTCCAAAGTTTACTTGATGTCGTGCATACGTAAATATGTTGATTGGCGATGCAATTAAGAATGCACGTGTTTGATTCTACTTAATTGGTGCCACTCAAAAAATGCAACCCGACCCTCTCTCAAGTTCAGCTTACACGCACTTTTTTCCTCCTTCATAATGACCAAAAAAAAAAGGTTCAGTCCAATTTTTGCACTGTCGGCGAAACTAACTGTTTCACTGTTATGCAAAAAAGTACCTTTTTATAGCCACAATTTGAATCCTTTGTACCATTCCATTTATTTTCAAAATTGTATCTCAATTTTTTTTAACTTTAATTCACGTTTATTATTTTCGTTTTTTTTTTTTTAATTTTGAAATACCATTCTTGTTGATTTTGTTAGACATATGAAGCTACTTAAGAAGCTTCTGGAATTATTTATTCAAATCAACGTGAGAGGAATTCTTTTAGATTTCATTTTACCGAAATCAAGATAACTTCTGGATGAGTGAAACTGCGTTTATGGTGGGACCAACGAGGGACGGGTTCTCTCTTCAGGAAGCGATAGCCATGGGTCTCAGTTTACTGACAACCTTGAAAGAGATTGCATCCCCTCGTGACGATGCGGTGCCGCGGTGTTTGTGCCTTCTCGTTTCTCAGCGTGCTGCTTCTTGTTTCTTTAATTCTAGTCAGTGCCGGTCCGACAAAAAAGAACCAACTGAAAAAAAATTCAACGTCGTCGTTGGAAAAGGATCTAGGCTCGGTGAAGAAAAAGATCTTCAATGTAACAAGGTCGATTAATTATCTATTGTTTTTATCATTCAAATTATTTTAACACTTTAGAAGTGAAAAATCGTCTTCATTTTTTTTAGGTTTTCTATTTGAGTCAAGAAACGAAATTTAAATTTTATTTTCATATTCTTCTATTAAATTTGTGATTCTGTGATTTTCAGTCGTGATTGAAAATAAGTATGATAAAATTACTAAGCCACTTTTAATATCAAATGACTGAGAACTGAAAATCCCGTTTCAAATGTCTATCATTGCCTCTTGTAATTTTCCTCGAGAAGGTGTATCCTTGCAAAAGGTCTATGTCCCATGGTCACCTGCGAACTGTTAAATCGTTAAAAAAGTTTTTAAAATTTTGAAGTCCCTCATTATTTTCTTGATGGCTGAATAAAACTAGAATTTAAATTTAGGCTTTGGATGAATTTTCGCATCAAATTTTTAATTGATGAGGATGGAGAAAAATGTTGAACTCTCATAAAACTGCCATTGAAATTCTGCAAATTACGTTTTACTTTTCTGCCGGCTAAAGTGTCAAGATTTTATGATCTCGTAATAACGTAACTTTATCGTCATTATATGACCGGCTATGAAATGAAAGCAGCGAAAGACGCGAACACGCTTGGTTCGGATAAAAATTGATTGTCACGAGGAAATGTGTAATTAATCGGTCGTATTGTATGCATACTAATTCAGGTCAGACACTACTTTGTATTTCCTCGTGTCCAAGAGGATACAACAGGTTGTATACTTTTCCTGGGCATCTGTTATTTATGAATACTATAGGGATTCCGTGCCGTTACTTTTGAGTATTATGTCAAATCAGAATCGTGCGTTTGTTCGCCGCAGGATTGCTCAACAAGGAATTATTCTAATATTCAAGTTCCAATGGGTGATGAAATAGGTGGAACTGTAACCCGTAACGGTATAATGATACGATGAACGTGACACAGGATATTTCTTTATTCAAAGAGTTATACGGTTCATACGCTTATGCTGAAAATGTTAATTTTTCAAATGATACCAATTTATACTGTTGAAAAGTCAATATTAAACAGAACTTTTCCATTTCCATTTCCTGAAATATCGATCACGAACAAAATAATTTATTCGCGTTTATTTCTTCATGGAGTATTACATCAATTATTTTTATCATTTAAAACAAATCAAACAATTTACGTTCATTTAAATTCATGCATTTAATTTTTTTAAACTCCTTCGATAAAATTGAAGGTATTCAATGAATAACTTATTTTTTTCAGGCTGAAAGAGCAACCCCCTGCTCGTACGCAGCTCAATGGACAATGTTCAGAAGATACTTGGAGATACGACGAAAATCGTGAGATCGATTATTCAGACGAAGTCGCAGAAAAAACAATTGAATGACGTACCAGAAAACCGAAATCTCTGAATGTTAACGTGAAGAATCGGGGTTTTTCTTTTTTTGACATGGTTGAAAATATGTTTGTATCTGTAGCGAATGGTCTGGGCACCTTTGTGAACAATTTTGTCTCCGTGGAATCGAAAAGTTCAAAAGCCCCTTCTAACAGAGTGAATTACAAAGATTTCCAACTTGTAAGAATATTCGCAAACTCCAAGTCACAACTTCGAGATTTGAAAGAGATCATAAGTGTGGAACCGGAAGAAATCAAGTTTTGGACTATGCCTTCAAGAAACAGGTAATAAATTAGACATTAATACCACGCATAATGAACACGAATACATTACATAATTCGACATATTTATCCGACAATATATTTACATGAAAATGACCTAAAATTGAACGTTAAACTAGATCTTTGGAACTGTAATAAAAAATGTTTAAAAAAATGATGAAACAAAAAATCAAGAACACCGTTTTTTCATCCTACTAACAGAGATTCGAATCGTCAAGGTTTCTTTGTAAAAAAAATTGGTATAAGAATTAAATTATTTCACCTGAAAGTGTTTGGAATAATACAATTACAATAAAAAACAACGGATGATTATATACTTATTTACTTGTGAATTGTGCCTTTTAGATCAACGGATGTTGTAGTTTCTCCGGCTTACATTGAGGACTTTAAAGAATTTCTAAAAATCAGCAACTATAATTACACCGTTCTGATGACAGACGTCCAGGTATTAATTAAATTCGTTCAATGAGCCGTAGAAACTGAATGAAAAAACAAAGTTGCATTTCTTCAATGAGATTTTCCATTCACAGAAAAGCATTGCCAGTCAGAATCCAAAGATGTCCAAAGAACAGCGCCAGGAATTGGTATCCAACAAAGGTCATCCGATGACTTGGAAACGGTATCACAGGATATCTGGTGAGCATATAATTTTACCTTACTAAAAATAAAAAATCATTTTTCAAACATTAATTTATATATACGAACTATACAGCATCAGGAAATGTTAATTTCTTTATTTTTAGACATCAATACTTATTTGGATTATTTGGCCGAACGCTATCCAAAAATTGTGACCCTGGAAACCATTGGAAACAGTTACGAAGGTCAACCATTGAGAGTTGCCAAAGTTTCAACAGGTCCCACTAAAGATGGTGAACCAAAACCGATGATTTGGATCGACGCTGGTAATTATGTTATTTGAAAAACAAAAAATTGCAATTAACATCTACCTATAATAAAAAAAAATTATCGCCGCTGCGTCCGACATTTCGGGAGACATTTTTTCAGACATTTTGCGCATTGAAAATTCGTACAATAACAGGTTGATTTCGCAGACTTGCCAATTTTTCAGAGCAGACCTGATCATGACCTACAAGTGTAAAAAAATTTCAAGTCGATTCAACTCTCGGAACATTACCAAAAACTAAGTGCAAGCGTATCTCAGACGCCGTTCGCCCGGTGCGCATTGAAAATTCGTACACACAACAGGTTCGATTTCGCAGACTTGCCAATTTTTCTCAGAGCAGATCTGATCACGACCTACAAGTGTAAAAAATTTCAAGTCGATTCAACTCTCGGAACAATATAAAAAAAGTGTTAGCATATGTTCAAAATAACATTCATACATCGGAATAGTGATCCATATCTATACATTTCTGAAAATGCAAATGAAATTGCAAAGTATAACGTTTGATATTATTTTAATTAAAACAGTTAAATTATTGTGAACAGAGGGTTGGCGCGCAGGGGGCGCAGCCCGCTTGTTAATACTAAAAAAGGATTAAATAAATATCGCAGCAGTATATACGACATCAAATCAAACGTCGCTGAGAGCTGAAATTGACGTTTAATTGAATTTACAGGTATGCACGCAAGGGAGTGGATTGGCCCGGCAGTTGCGACGTACATCTTAAGTCAATTAGTGGAGAAGCACTCTTCGTACACAAAGCTACTGGAGACGTCAGATTGGGCAATTTTACCGGTCGTAAATCCTGACGGCTACGAGTACAGTCACACCACTGACAGACTGTGGCGCAAAACCAGGAGCAATCATGCGGACGCGAGCAACGAAGCAAGGTGAGATCGACAATTTATCAGTCCGTGAAACCCAATTAAATCGTCCATGAAAGCAGAGTACGCGCGAAATCATTATCAAACTGATAATCCGAGCAAAAGGAGCTTTCTGGGACCATAAAAAGCGCTTTTTTTTCTAGGTCGACAGGATTTTTCCAGCTTGTGTCTCATTACGCTAGGTGGCTGTTTGCCAGATGCGAGGGCGTCGATCCAAATCGCAACTTTGGTTTTCATTGGGGCGAGAAAAAGTTCCGTGGTGCAGCCAGCGAGGATCCCTGCTTTGACACTTATTCTGGACCAGTCGCCTTTTCCGAGCCTGAAACCAGAGCAATGTCAGAGTTCATCATGAGTAACAAGGATAATATCAAGTAAGGCAAACTGAAAGGAAAAAAATGACCATTTCATTGAATTAGTGTTGAATAAATGACATGTTCCTTTTCATCTTAATTTTCAGAGTTTATCTGACTTTGCATTCGTATTCCCAAATGCTGCTGGTACCCTGGGGATTCACTCGGTCGAAAAGCACAGATTACGACGACCTTGTGAACACTGCTAAAAAGCTGCCAAAGCCATTGCAAAAGTTCATGGGACACAGTATCAAGTTGGTTCTGCTTCGAGTTTGTTGTATCCCACAACTGGTGTGTTTCTGAGTAATCTCATTTTTTTTATTTTTAGTATAAAGTTGAACTTTATGACGCATCTCGTTGATTCCTTTTTATAGGCTCCTCCGACGATTGGGCCAAAGGTGAAGCTGGAATAAAATATTCATACACGATGGAACTTCGAGATCAGGGAAATTATGGCTTCCTCTTACCTGCCAGTCAGATTGTTCCAACAGCAAGAGAAACTTGGGCTGGGATTCGCGCGATTGCTCGTTCTGTTATTTGCAGTTAGGGCTTGGAAAGCGTAATGAGATAAGGTGAACAATTAAATAAATTGAAACAGAGACAGTTTCAAAATTGAGAGAACAGGGTATTAAAAGAAGGGAGAGAAAAGAGAAGCCTCAATTCTCGAAGGTGTCTCTGTTTCATGAATGTACATACAAACACGAACTCAAATGCTCGAGAGAGATTAAGTTCGGGGCACGAACTTCGTTCTTGTAAATCGTTTAAATACTTTGATTTAAATTATTTATTTATAGAAGTTGTGATTTAGCTTATGATAGACTGATAGTTAATTTTGTATGAAATAAAAATGTTGGATAAGAAATTAGACACTGACGTGACTTTCATATTGATTTTATTTATCCTCTGAAAATTAAATACGTAACTTTCGTATAGCAATATGTAAAATAATACATGTTTCGGCTATTTAAACTTTAAACCACATTAATAATATTATATTGTAATATAATAATAATATAATAATAATGTAATACGAATACGTATTAGTAACAGTGGTACAATAAGTTTTTTTTCTTTGTTTCCTTCTTTCTTTTTCTTATTATTTTTTACAACAACGAATCGCAATCAAGATCAACTTTCAAAAGTGACTGATGAAATGAAAAATTTTATGCAAAAGAAAAAATTATCAAAATAGTAGGAAGATAGAAAACGACTTATCAAATACTCGCGCTACAACTCGTCGTCTAAAATTGCATTTAGGTAGGTCGATGATTAAAACGTGTCTTCGACTCCTGCAAAAAGTCGTCAGCTATGAATTTGTTTAGAATTTTTAAATTGGTTTTTCGCTTTTCGTTTGCTTGATCAAGAGTCAATGAGAAATAATCACTGACCGATCAAAAATGAAGCTCGATAGAAAAGTGACAAAAATTTTCAGAACAATAAAATGATCATTATCCTTTATTTCCCATTTTGTATCTCTTACTACAATCAATTTCATTTCTCATTGAAATTCGATATCCTGCTCGTTAATTTTATTTACCTGTTTAATTTTATTTTAGTTTTTGTTCCTATGATTATGTATAATAATTGATTTTCTTTTTCGTCGATCACTAATCATCGATCATTCGTCAATCAATTCAATTGTTCATGCAGTTCTTAGTCACCTAAGTATTTGAGCCAGTAACACTGATTTTACTCTCCTCAAATATCGTTTCTCTCCCATCACTTTTTTAAGTACATTTTACAATTTAAAATATATATATTTTTCTAAGACAGATATTGTGTAACTTTGTTCGCAACCGGCGAATAATAATAGCAATTCATTTTTGTTATGTTTTCTCTTTCTTTTTAATTTTCATTCTTTTTAAATTGTGATTTCGTTTATAACTCTTTTTTGTTTCCTATGGCATCGTTTATTCTCGATTATATCTGTTTTTCTTTTTTTCACCTTTCAATGTTTTTTTTAATTTTATATTTACAAACTCAAATTGATCATGAATGAATGTTCTTGTTTATTTTTTTAGGGTAAATGAAAAACTGATGATGAACAACTAGAGAAAGTTCCAACACATTCATATATACATATAAAAAATCGTAAATAAATTATTGTCTCATCTAACATCGATTATTTCGGAATGTCTCGAAAAATAAACGTGGCAAAGCAATTGATGCATCGATTCGAGAACTCACGTTTTATAAAAATAAGTCTCGCAAGTGCCTGATTCAATCAAATTCGTTTAATACTATATCTCAATCCTACTTCAACAAGTACATATTCGCATATATTTATTCGCAATCAATAAATATATCCAGATATGTGAATACTTGGTACACGTACTATCAACCGAATCAATAAATTGAAAAACAATCGTTGCGGAACAGTCGATGAGAAATACTTTGAAAATGAGCTTATAATACTACAACATTACTATCCGTAAAAATGTATCAATGACACACAAACATGTGCAATGTTTTTCTTTTTTCTCAATAAAAACGATATCATTGATAAAATCGGTTATCAAATGTGAATGAATATTGTTAAAGTCTCATCGATCAATTCCCATCGATCTTAAAAGTCGGAGATGTCGCCGTCTGGCGTGATTGTTCGTCCCCTCGGATGATGCCATAATATCGAATGTCTCTTATAATACAATATATAACTACAGTCTCATCAAGTCCTGTTTCGAATTCCAACGTCGCTATTAATTCCAAACTTCTATGTATTTACAACAGACTACGTGCAACGCCACCTGTCTGTAAACCAACAGGTGGCGCTGCCCGAAAGAGCATCGAACCGAACAGTGTTGCCAAGAAAAGAACCAAAGAAGAAGGGCGGAGGAATGTGATCGGGAGTATCTTGTATATAGTAACTCATTATATACATCAATCTTTGGCGCCACCTGGGTTCACTTAGCAGAATTCAACGGCAAACAAAACATCTGCAGCAGACCCTTGCGCGGGTTTTCGTCATCCACGTCATCAAAATCTTTCTCATTCAACCGACAGATGGCGTTGTTATTGACACTGCTCAAACTGAGATTACCGTTACTCGAGTAGTAGTCGCTTTTCTGATAGAAGGCGCTGTTCTGGAACAATGAGCTGTCAAATTCGATCGAGCTGCTGGTGTAGAGGGCGCTGTCGGTGCAGTTGAAGGGCAGGGGAGGGGGAGGTACGCGATAATCCCCGAGCTCGAATTTCGTGTTGTCGTAAAGGGGCGGTGTATATGACAAAGTGAAGATGTCATCGTGATACGCCAGGTGACGCGCGGTATTGATGCTGTGGAGAGTGTTGTTCAGCTGCATCATCGCAAAACGATCCTCCAACTCGTACATGTAGCACCGTCCTAAGATCGGCGAGTCTTCGCGGTAAGGCACAACCGGTACTGTGCCCGCCTTTGTGCTAGCCGGGGTTTCGACGCTGAAACAAATAATTTAACCGTTAGCTAAATGTTCAATTTCATTTTTAATTCAAATCATTTTTTTTTGCATCAAAAATATTTACCCAAGATAATCTTCTTGTCACACGCAATCCTCCAATGACATAAGCAGAGCGTTTACATATTCAAAACCCTCGAATTCGCTCTGATCGATGTTCTCGATGATTTTCCTGCAAAATAAGAGTGAAATTAGATCGGGGTCTTGGCTCGCTCGCATCCGATGCAATTAATAGTCAATGAGGAAATAAATGACTCACGGATCATCGGGCGTCAGATGGACTGGCTCGTCCGTGAACTCGGGCGGGAAGTTCGCCAAGTCGCGATCCGAATCTAAACGCGGCTTGTACGGCGGCGTCACTTGTTTCTGCTCCAGCTGAAATCAGATACCAATCATTATTATTATTATGAAATCCAAACTGCTCCGATGTTTTCAAACTCATTATTCAAATTACTTTACAAACGAAATGTTGAAACCACAAATCGAATCGTAATTATTGTTTGGTTATTATAATATACTGGAATCCATAAATCAGAGGCTAATTATATTAAATTACCATAAACCAATCAATAGCCTTGAAGAAGGGATGCATAGTAATATCAACGAATGCAGCCTGGCCTCGTGCACAACCCAACCGTTCGGCAGGATTTTTGCAGAGGAAGCCTTTCAGCACGGAACCAGCTTTAACAGACAAAGAACGGGGGATACGGATGGTCTTCTGCAAGATGACTTGGAAGAGGTAATCCTCAGTGTTCTGGTCAGGATTTTCTGATGCCCCGGCGATGTCGAAGGGACTGCGTCCAGCGAGCATCTCGTACAGCAACACTCCGAGTGCCCACCAGTCCACAGAGAATGAGTAATCCTCTCCTCGCAATATTTCGGGCGCTATGTAGTTTGGCGTTCCGCAGAAAGTGGCAGTGGTGTCACCTTCACGGACACCTTCTTTGCACATACCGTAATCCGTCAATTTCACATGACCTTCATGGTCCAAGAGAACATTGTCCAATTTGAGATCACGGTATATGATTCCTGAAAAAAAAATAAATAAATAAATAAAATGGTGTAATCAAACCGTGCATATTTTATAAACTCATTTTTTATTTATTGTTTCATAATTTATTAAGGTGGGACTGTCGGTAAAGTAAAAATAACGTTCTTGAAATGATAATTAATCATAATAATTTTAACATTTTATATGTCTAATTCTATAATAAGTTTTGTAATTATAATAAATTCTATAATAATATCTGTCTAATACATCGCTTAATACTATTTTTTTATTATTATTTAAAATTGAATCATGTGTATTTAAAAATCACAGCTTAGAGATAGTCAATTTTTTCAAAAATCATCCATAGATGCGTTTGTATTGATAGAATTAATATTAAAAATTACAAAAACATCTGACTATTTTGCAAATTTGCATGTCCTACCTTAATAAAGATATTAAAAAAATTATATATGAACCTTTAGTGTGCAAAAAGTTGAGAGCAAGACTGATCTCAGCAGCGTAGAAACGAGCATGTTCTTCTGGTAGACGGCGCTGTCTCTGCATGTGGAACATGAGATCACCCCCGCGAACAAACTCGATAACGAAGAAAAGTCGCGAAGGTGTCTGGAAGCACGAGTGCAAACCAACAAGGAACGGGTGGTTGGACGCAGTTTCAAAGACGTGTTTCTCAGTCTGCACCCAATCGATGTCCTCGTCATCGGTGACCAGAGCTTTCTTGATCACCTTCATCGCGTAGATCCGCTTGGTGCGTTTGAGCTCCACCATAAGCACCTTCGCGTACGAACCGCGACCGATCACGCGAATCAGCTCGAAATCATTCAGCGAATACTGTTTTTGCATTTCACCACTGCCATCGCCCCCGGCCACTACGTCCAGAGCCAACTCATTGTCTTCGCTCGTTGTTTCTGAAATGAACCATTTGCAATTTAAATTCATTTTTTACCCAAACAGAATATTTTGTTAGATAATTCACTTTTTCAACAATCCTTCTTTTTTTTTCATTATTTTATCTTTACGTTATTCTCAATTTTATTTAAATTTTGAATTTCAATGGAGATATTTGAATTAAAAATTGGATTCCATTCGAATTTCAGTTCGAGGCAAAGCATTGGAACGAAATTGCAAAAAAAAAGGGACACAAACGTCTTCGGTAGTCTGTGGGTGAAATTTCCAATTCGTCTGGCAAAGGAGCAGCTGAACTCGAAGGCGGAGAGTCGGGCTGTTGTTGGTCACCATTGCTGTCCTGCTGCGGCTGCTCAGAAATTGGCTGTTGCTGCTGACTGAGGCAAGGAATCCGTACAACTTTGTGGCACTTTTTATGCACAAGAAGTTTGCATTGTATGCATTTGAATCCCTGCCGTCCAAGACCCCAAATGCGATCTCGACAGTACGCGCAAAACGCTTTCTGAAAATTCAATTTCAAGCAATTAATGGCAATCAAAATCAGAAAATGCTCCTCCTCGAAGCGTTCCTTTTCATTCGGACTGATTGAATTTAAAATTTGAATCTTTGAATCTTTAATTCTAATTGAAAAAGGAAGGGGGAAAAAGGATCGTAAAATAGGGCGAAAACGAAAAGAAATTTAACGTTAACGGACACACTGAGAGATTTTTTTTTTTTTGTATTACGAATGAATTCGGGATTATAGAAACATGGATATTGGAAGCAGGATGGATTTCACTCGGCATCATGAAAAATACAAGAGATTGTTTGGAGGAGCGGCTGCGACTTGATGAAGACAAACGGCCGCTACGAAATTTGATGCACGATATATTGCAATCCAAGAGTTTGAAATCAAGTGGGATTTTATTCATGATCAGACAGGCGAGCCGAGGCAATCGCGGTAATAGAAACGTCATTTAAACGAAGAAACGTAATTTTGTCGACACCGCGCAAGGTGTGTGTGTGTGTGTGTGAGAGTCAATAAATAAGAGGGGATTGCTGTTAATGCATCATCACCAACTCTTAACGTCACCTTCCAACTATTAATCTGAATTGCCGCCAAGGATACGTGACAGCGCCACCTATCCATCCTTATTATCCAAAAATCGAACAGAAAGAACAAGTCAAATCAAAAGTGTTTCAAATTTCAATTCAATCAACAGTTCAAATTTCGCAACAACAAAAATTCATCTTCATTTCAATCGTCAAACAATTCATTCTCATTCGTTATCTTTTAATTTGATTACACCGACAAAAAAGATTGGTATTTTTACTTGAAAATAATAGTTTGTTTTTGGTCAACTCTAGTCGAACTGATTTATGCCAACTTGAAAATTTAATAACATTAAGCATGAATTATAATTGTTTGACAGAGAAAAATGAGAAAAAAATAACAACAAATCGGATCATGTTATTAAACTGATTTTTAATCAGTTTGACTAAAAATTTTGAGTTGATCAAAAAACGAACTAGAGAATATAGTCAAACTGAATATAGTTTTGATAATTGGAATTTTAGCAGTTACTACTAGATTTCCAATTATACTAATTACACGAAGAAAAAAATTATATCAAAATTTACTGAACTGTACTGTATATGGGGGACAAAAAAAAATTCAAAAAAGAAAATATTGAAATTTTACAGCAAATGTTCATGAATGGACATGAAAAATTCATATTAGTTTAATAATTTTTTACACAGTTTAGCTAACTAGAAACTCTAGAACTAAAAAAAAATAATTTCAATTAACAAAGTCAATTTTTCGCAGTGTAATTTCAGATATTTTGATCCGGACTTTTATTTTTCTAAATTGTTTGAGTTTTAGTAAATAAATCAATTACCCGATTAAACCTCTTGGCTTGGAAGATGTGTCCATTGACTCTGTAAAGTTTCCTCCATCTGCGAGCTCCGCGTCTGTAAATGCTCCCTGCGAAAAGTGCAAAAATCAATAATCGACGGGGTTAAAAAAATAGTTTTCAAATATTTCCTCTTAATTAGAGGAAGAAAAGCGAACCGATTGTGATGAAACGGGTGTTATCGATCGCGTCATTAGCAAGAGCCTCACTCGATCTCCCAATTAAGAGGGCCTCAAAAAGGAAACATCCAGGCGCAATAATTATGCGCGCTTCAAATAAAACGAAAGCCCGGGCAAATGCGACCAATAACAGCGAGAAAAAAAAAAGAAAGAAAACTGGAAGTGAAACACACAGCGCCCTGTAAATGTGAGCCTTGCAATTTACAAAAATGAGCATTGTGCTCTCTTGGCACAATGATTATTTGGGTCAAAGTAAGGTCAAGTTTATTTTTCCTCCATCAATTCAACATTTTTCACCCCTTTTCTTTTTTGGCATGAACCTGCGCGACTGGAAATAGAATTGCTCGTTAACAAAATCCGATATTCTTCTTGCAGGGACTTGTTCAAGGTCAGTGAAAAGAAAAGAACACGTCGTCCCATCTTTCGGTCAGTTTTTTTTTTTTTTTTTTTTTATCAAAGGACAAATTTGCAAAGAAAACGTTATTTACTGTTTTTTTTTCTGTGAAAACTTTCGTCTTCCATCTTCTTTTTCTTTTTTATTCTAAACTTTGTCCAGTTGAGAAAAAAAAGGAGAGCAAAAAAGAGCTGAGACGTTTAAAATGTTGAATCATAAAAAATGTGAGGAAACAAAAATGAAAATATGAAAGGAGAGAAGAGAAAGGAGGAAAGAAGAAGAAGCTTTGGAGAGTTAGTGGAGTGTTTGGTAAACCCAAGCGATTGTCATAAAAAATGCAGAAGATCGCACGTCGCGCCTGGTCTCTTAATTAAAAATGTAAGGCGTTTTGCACACGAGGTGAAAAGCGGAACGAAAATGTACTTACTGTCTTCTCCCTGACATGCCATCCCAGGGGCACGCGGCACATTTGGGAAAACTGCAACAGACAAAATGGCACAGGATTAGCAGCGGCTTGTGTCGCGTGACGTCACGGCGATTTTAATGAGAGAGTGTGTCATAATTATTATTTCATACGTCGATAAACCATCCGCGTCCCTTTTTCGTAAATAATTAAACACACAAAATTGAGGCGAATTTTCATGGCCCTTTGGATCCTACGGCAATTAACCTGTTTAGATTGTCATGAGTTTAATGAATTTTATACGTACCGACTCGACGTTTTCATTTTTAAAACCCCAAACGTTAATTTAATCCTCTGATTTATTACGCGATAAGCCACAATTTATTCCTTTTTTCCCCCTGAATTATATTTTTTGATAACGAAAAACCCAATTTTCAATGTTTCATATAAAGACTTCAAAATGAAACTAAAAATAGAAACAAAAAAGACAAGGTCTTGCAAGTAAATTAGAAAGAAAAAAAATGAATGGAAATGAAAAATTGGATTTTTCAATGGAGCATAGGGGATTTTTGTGTCAACATTTTGCGTCTTTTTGAATGTGCGGCAATGTTGTCGAGGTCACCCGCGTGACCCTAAAGTGTTCGAGCAATGCGAACAGTATGTCCCACTTTAGTCTCTAATATTGAGGTTGTTTTATGAGATGATAAGGGCCCAAACTCTTCAACAACGCAATCGCATGTCCTCCAACCAGCCGCACTTACAAAACTTCAACTATAAAGTTGCATTCAACCAGTCATGGTTCGAGATAAAAGAATATTTCCTTCAAAACCGAAATCTGAAACGCGAAGAAAAAAAGGAAATCCATACGAAAAATATGTACCAAATTAATTTTGTCACTTTTTACCTAACTTGCGTTTTTGGTTTTGTTAAGGTAGCTCCAGCGAAAATATGTTGATTTTTATCAAATTTAATTATTAAATCACGTGTTTGCTCAATAACACATATTTTTTACACAAAAAGTTGTTTTATCAAAATTTATTAACTCTATAGTATATGAGGGACAAATCTAAAATTTGGAAAAAAATGATTTTTATTATGAATTACAAATATTGGATAGAATTTTTTCCTCAGTATAATAAAATTGTAGAAAAATTGACAATATAGTTTCTTATTTTTTATCAATTTCAATCAAACAAGATGTCAGATTATTTCAAAAAACGAACATAACTAACTGTAAACATTAAAGATTACTCTGACAAAGTTGAAAAAATATTGGCCATCTAATTTAGGCGTAATCACATTATCTCCATTTTCAAATTGAAAATGGCTGATGGTGATTGGTCAGTTGGATAAAATTCGATTCAAAAGTTGATACACAAAATATAAGAATCGCTGAAAAACATTCTCTTTTCATTTGCCACCACAATTTTCCCTATGTTTATACAAATTCATAATACAAACTTTTTGCTTAGATTGTCACGCTGGAACTACCTCAAACTCCACGTCTAAAGGAATAAAAGCAAAAAACGATTACTCTTCATGGAAAATTGTTCCGGAATAAAATTATTGTTTGATTTGTTAGCGGATCCCAACCGAGATACAAGCGTTGGGTGGGGGCAGCAAAAAGTTGACTTATGGCAGCAATCACGCGAGCTTCGCTCATAATTCGCAAGTTTTGAAAGCAAAGCAGTACCTACGCGGGTATATATACATGGCAAACACTTAAAACGTCTCTTGGCCACGGCGCCACTCCGGACGGAGTTTGGCAAAGATTTACGAAGTTCCTGGACGCAGTTTGTCGCAGTACGCCCCCTCGGATCAAAAAAGTGGACCAAATTTTTGGAACCCGATTGAGCACTTCCGAGGTTGAATTAGGTCGTCTCCTCAACACGATTTTTAAAAATAAATCCCACGATCTGTTTGTCTTCCGTTTTGTTTGTTCACCAACTTTTGACCTTTGACCTTAAAAAAAAATATCTTAAAAATTTAAGACCCCTGATGCACGCTACTCTTTGACAATTTTTTCTTTTCCTTTATTCAATTTCGTTCTGACACCTTGAAGCAAATGCGACACTCAAACCGCTCTATTTTGACAGATCAAATTCTTTCATTTTAATGAAATACAATTCAATCCAAATTAATAATTACAATCACATAAATCTATTTTAATTCATTCAGTTACTGTGAATTTTATTATCTGGTTCTTTGACTCTTTGAATAATATTTTTCGACTTTTTGATGTGTAGAAAACTGGTTTTTTTTTTCCTTTTTTTTCAATTAAATGTTGATCATAAATTTTTTTTCATATTTTATCGTTGCAATGAACGTGAAATGAGAGAAGATTCCAATCACTTGAATACCACTTGATGGAAATTGGTCTATTTCCTAGTAACTTTTTCGATAGCCAATAACCGGAGCGAAATAACCAAACAGGGAATAAAAGTGAACAATGTGGAGATAGCGTGACAATGGAACAAACGCGATAAGGATCGATTGGCGGAAGATTATGCGTTCGTCAATCTCTATCGTATCGCTCGCTCCGAGGAGAGGGGGGTAAGTGCAAACGTTTTGCGCGTTGCAACAGACCGTCTGGCATCTTCGCAATGCTTGCTCAAAGCTACAACACAACCGGTGTAATTTTGCTACAGCCATGAATCGTCAAAGGAACAGTCACTCGGGATCCGCAGTAATTTGGCCAAAGTAGTGGTCCGCCAGGCGAGTCCATGATTAAAACCATATTTTCAGTGCCAATTTGAATCTATCCGAGGGATATTAAGGTGGGACTGTCAGGACAGTCAAAGTAACATTTTTTGTAAATTACAATTAATCATAATAATTTTAACATTTTATGGCTAATTCTAAAATATGTTCTATAATTATAATCAATTCTATAATAATGTCTAATGAATCGTCTAATATTATTTTTTTATTATAATATTTTGTAAATTTATAGGTTTAAATTATTTTTATCTGGACAGTTAGAATTTGATTAAAATTGAACTATGTGTATTTTTGATTGCCATGAATAATTCGAAAAAGTATGAACAAGTCTTACAAATTCGAATTCGATATACTTAATATACCAGTTTCTAAGTTGAATATCTCAGCTTAGAGGTAGTTAATGTTTCCCCAAATTTACCCATGGATACTTAATATTAATAGAATTAATATTAAAAGTTACAAAAACATCTGACTATTTTGCAAAATTTCAGGTCCTACCTTAATCAAAGCTCGCTATATTTTTCTATTAACCAGATTTCGTTCATCAAGTTATTTTCCAAACTTGAAATAATAAAATCGGATCAAACCACAGACCGGAAAATTATCCGTCCAAAAAAAGTTGCAAAACTAATTAGGATTTATTAATCAAGTTTGTTCGAATAATTATGAATTATCAATATTTAAGTCCGTTGCTCAACGACAGTTCAAACTACAAAGTGACAACAATTTCTAAGTAACTTTACCAATTAAAATTCATGCTTTCTTTCGTTCCTTTGTTTGTCGTTGGACGTTTTCAATGTTTCCAGTTTGTTTTTGAAAACAAAAATGTTTAATAATAAACCGTCGTCTGTGATCGTTGGGATTTTTTTTATTATAAATAATCATTGTTACGTGCAGGGGATAAAATTTTACACTCAAATTATTTGCAGGGTTGAGTAATGCCGACCTTTTAAAACCTTATCTATTTTTCACTCAACGAGTCTGAAACGCACCGAATGCATCATGATGTACTCTGATAAATTAAATGTTATTTGTCATATCATTCTGATCCTGATCGTCAATGCGTATTTCCCAAGCCGATTCTCATATAGGAAATCGATCCCGGCCCTTTTTCAACGAACAGAAATACAATTCAAAATCGCATTCATATGCACAGGAGTCCTAAAAAAAGACGCTCCAGATTAAACTTATAATGAATGTCAAGGTGCCAGCTGATTGAATCCTGTATCCAGACTAGCCTGGTTCATTAATGCAGCTATATTTATAACCACAATTTATCCGTCCAAATTTGTATCTCAATTTAAAGGTCATTGGGTTTTCAATCAACGGTCCACCCAAATGGATCATTTGTAATCAAAAGGAAACTTTTTCGCAATTCACAAATGCAATTTACTACAACTACAAAAAAAAAGAAGTAAAAAAAAAGAAGAAAATAGAAAAATGGATGTTCATCTAGTTCGAAAATTAGTTCATTCAAAAATAGAACGTGCAGAGATAAAATTTACATTTTCCATATGAAGTATGAAGAGCAAAAATTGAAAACAATTTTGAAAAAACGCGGATAAACAAAATGAAAAAAAAAAGAAAAAAAGGTGTTTGAGCGTTGCGAGTTTGTTTTATCGGGCATTGAGTTTTTGTCTCACCTAAATCCGCAGTGTTTGCGGACCGGCGGATCCCCTTTAAGTTGAAGCAGGACACGTAATAGCCGATGCAATAAACCTTGGCCATTATTAGCGCATCTCGGCAGCGCGAAATTGCAAACGCCCCCAAACATGATAACATGACATGGACAACTGTGCTGGCGCGCCAATGTCTCCGCGGTTACTGAGTCGGTGGAATCGTTGCTGCTTATCGTTTATCAGCGTGGGATTTACAATGACGCGGATAATGAGGTTCCGATCGATAAGCGAGGGGGTCCACGCGTGTAATAATAAACCGGCGTGGTTGAGGGCCAGTTGACGCCTCGAGTGTGGATCATTGGCTTTGAAGTGCACTCAAGAAAGGCTTTCATACTGACGCCGCTGGCATTTTCATCTTCACTTTATACTCTCGCAGAGGAGTTTATGCGTTGGCTATGGTCGAAAAGTGCTATACAGTCTAACAAGATTTGCGCCGGTGCTTTTGAAGCAAATTTCGCAATCAAGAAGTCATTGACAAATCCTGAAGTGACAATTATAATTTTATACCTTTTACGAATCGTGTTGAGTCAACTCCAAATCTCATTTGTTTTAGCATTGCACCAACTTGAATTATCTTACTGAAAAACGAAAATTTTCATATTTTCACACACAAAATTCGAGGTACGAAAAAGAAAAATATTGTAAATAAATAATACGAGGGAACACAAACTTTGCCTAAGAATAGCTTTGGATAATGACGCAATGTTTTAGTTTTACATTTTTCATCGCGTTCCCTCGATTTTTATTGGGTCAAGAATATGTTCAGGTTGGAACAATGATTTTGGTTGTTTTATATTTTACATTTACAAGTTGGAATGAACAAACGTGTAGAGTGCAATTGAGGTGATCTAAATTGAGGCGATGATAAAACACGCTGAATTGAATTTATCGACGGGACCAAAATGATTGAATCGCCAATGGTAGATAAGTGTCGCTAATGTCACTCGAGAGCGACACCAAAGCCCAGTCGCGAGAGCCCAGCACGCGGTCAAACTTCTGTCACACGGTATCATATCACGTCACAGATATCCCATCTGTATCACAATCAACTCTCATGAATTATTCCAGCCTTACTCGCTCCCTCCTGATCTAATCAAAAAGTGCAAAAAGTAAATTTATAATCTCCCCCCCCCCTCCTTCCATTTTTCTTTCGACCAAACAAAATTATCTTTCCTGCACGTGAATTGATAATCGAGAGAAAAAATCTTTCCCGAAGATGATGGTTAATCTGAAGAATGTTTGTTAGGGATGGTTTTCCCTTTTTGACGTCGTCGAGAGACCAATTTTGTAGATAAACCAAGGATCTCATTATAAAAGTGATGCGAGGAGGCCCGTAACGTGCCCTCTCATTTCAAAGCCACACTGACGAAAAACTCTGCCCCAGTGGCGGGTAACAAAGACACCTGAGAAGCGGCTTTCCGACCCTTAATGGCGTCACTTGAGAATGCGAAGATGCTCGCTAAGTTGAACTACTTTAGCCTTGGCGTGCATTCGCGTATTGAATGACGACTCACACGAGGCATCGGCTTTTGATGGAAAAGTAATACGCCGGACGTGATCCGCGACCCTTTTATTACCACACTCACAAAGATCGGTATTTTTTACTACTAAATAAAAATTCCTAAACTTGACAATTTAGTAACAACAAACATGAATTGTTGTTGTTTGACAAAGCAAATATATATTCCGACTGAATATAGTTATGATAACTGGTATTTTAGTTTGTTAGTACACTGAGAAAAAAAGTCTATCAATTATTATAATTCATAAATCAAAATTTACTGAACTGAATTATTGAAACTTCCAGTAAATGATGAACGAGAATAAAAATTACTGAACTAATATTTATTTTTCATGCTCATTCATTAAAATCTGCTGTTTCAATAATTTTGTCCGAATTTTAGATTTGTCCCTGAAATACAGTTCAGTAAATTTTCATTTATGAATTATAATAATTGATATAATTTTTTTATCAATGTATAAACTCCAGATTGTTCAATCAACATATTAAATTTTTCTCAATCTACTGAAAATTCTCCACCTCCAAAGTTCATTTCTCCTCCCGAAATTGACAGAAGCCAAAAACCGAGTCTCATTTCGCACCTAAACCGAACAATATTTGACAAAGAAATGTGTATACACGTCTGCTGGTTAGCTCCGGCGTTTAACTTTGTCTGGGGCGAATTGAGTTGTTGGGGGCCATTGAGGAAATTCACTCTTCCACACATATTTATTATTCCGTGCGGTTCTCGCTGCTGATTGAATGAGCCAAAAGACCGAATCATTGGAATGCGATTCGCGATGATATTTCATTGTCGCCGGGCTCGTCGGGCTAATCGAGTTAATCATCCCAACAAAGTCCCGCGTGTCGTGACAAATGTGCATCCGAGGGGCGCATAAAGGCCTCCGGTATCTTTACCAGAGGGTTCGAGGGATATCGCTGTGAATGAGATCGCGTAATTGTCAACGGAGTTGGAGCCCAGCCAACTTCAGCGATGAATATCCAGCTTTGATGAATTGATTTCGAACTCAGAACACGGATAAAGGAAAAAACCTCTGAGATAGCGAAATAGCCATGTACACAATCCTTCAGACGCGTCTCTCTCTCTGACTTGCAAATTATCGCCCCTGTGTTTACAGGTCAATCTACCATTTCTCACCTAAGCTGTCTTTTCAAAACCATCCTTCATTATTTCATTTATCAACGTTTCAATTCTCTTTGTATAACCAATCTTTGTTATTCTTATTTCTTAAATTTCTTCGATTTTGTATACTGAAATAAATGATGATGATTTTGGTTATCTAAAAATTATGATTGTGATGCGAAATTACCTTTCAAAAGTTTCAATCTCACTTCGGCAAAAACACCCATGACAGAAATATTAGGCCCTGACAAAATACAAGCAGCGGCTGATCGTCGATCGTCGTTTGTCTGTTACGTCAGACGCCCAAATCGACTGTCAAATTCAAAACTTGAAACGCCCATTGTCAAGCAAAACTTTGCCGTCAACTTTTGCCAGAATTTCCCGACGAAATTTCATGACGCGTTGAAACCCGTCAACCTTCTCTCCCCCGTACGTATAGCCCTCTCTCTCTTTCTCTTCCTCTCTTACTTTTCATCATCTGTTTCCGATGTTGTAACCTACTTTCGTCGTGTAATAAATTTTTTATCGGGGAAATTAAATCGGCATAATTAAAAGCTCGCAGGAGCTTTTACACTCGATTTCGAATGCTTCCAGTCGAGTGGACATGAATATTAACTGAGGTAACTCTCGGGTGGTGTAATTATCATTTTCGGAATTTTGAATGTACTTTTCAAAATTTTGCTTCAAACATTGATAATGAAAAAAAAAAAAAAAAAAAAAAAGAAAGAAACAAACAAACAACCGTCAAAAAAAACTCCAAATTGACGTAAACTTTTGATTTGGATTCGTTATTCAGAGTCGTAAATTGGAATGAAAAATTGTGTATAAAAAATCCGAGGAAAAACCTTAAATGTGTCTATCCTGTGGATGAAGTCACAAGTCGTGTAGGTCATAAATTGTCGCGATTTAGGTAATGGCCCATCACACCATTGATCTGAGAGTTTGGGTCAATAGGCTGTTAGACGATGCTCGCACGAGGTCGCAACTGCGTCAGCGAATATTGCTACGCCCAAAAATGCGTAGATCCTATCGAAGATGTGCGTCCCATTGGAATAGTTTCGGGACCGTCGCAGCATCCTCGGCGGAGTTGAGTTGAAGAAAAAAAAGAAGTTGCAATTCCATTTGTGGCTGCAAATTGAATTTGCAATTACAGATGAGTGTCAGAGAAACAATGGCCACGCTGGCGAGTTGTAAAGTAAACGTAAGAGAGCGGCAAACGAAAAGCGATAAGCGAATAATTGCGATTGCGAATGAGAGATGATTGATGAATTGGCTAAAATAAACAGGGATCAGACTATCGGTTTACTAAGTGGAGAGAGTGCCTTAAAGAATAGTACAGTCGAGTCATCGTTGTTAAGCTTTCTTTATTCAAGTCCTCTTCGCACTCAATCAGGCATGAAACATACATAACAGTTGGTTGAACAGTCGAGGGTGTTCCGTCGGTAACAAACATTGCGTCGCTCGGTCCAGGGATCATCGAAGAGGACCCGCATAAAGGCAGGGTGTCCGGTGACCTTGGCTGGACCGACGTTTGACACTTGCAACACCAGACACCCTGACTAAGACCGACCGCGTCACACTTCCAATTAGTAAACCGTCGACATCCAGTCTCCTAAAATTCTTTCTGATACTCTCTCGCTCTCTTACTCTCTCTCTCTCTCGCTCTCTGTTTCTTTGCTATCTACAATTCTATCTAATTCGCAATCACAATAATGTCTTTTTTTTCAACTCGTCATAACATCAGCGAGCATTTAATTTTCATAATATTATAATTAATAATCGATCACAGGATGTTCCTGAATAAATGTACACGTGTGAGCATGTCAAAGACGTACGAAGGCCGAGGATGCTGCTGCCCGGCCTCCCCTCAAGAGTAAGGCAAAGTCCCTCCCTGATCGCGTGGGAAGTACACTGAGCAAAAATGGACTGTTCATACAACAGTCTATTTCGTTGAAATAATAGTCCCGATGACGACTGTACATAGACTTTTAACGTCGCACTCGAACCAACACAGTTGACACTGTTATTATAACAGTTGAAAACTGCCGACAGCATTATCTTTTGCCTTGTGCTCTTTTTTCTGCTTCAATCCCAAGATATAAGATAAAGGATGATTATTTTTTGAGGTTAAAACGTTTTTGAAAAGTCAATTGAAGCAGTGACGGACGAAACGTTGTCGAGTGCAAAAGTGTGAAGCTGACATTTTGGACAGTTGATCTCAACAGTCCAATTTTGTCTCAGCGTACGTAACAACAACGGTTATTGAGCGTCGAAGCATATTTTTTTTTGCCTAGAAAGGGATATCCGAGTGGGTCGACGTGGATTGTTACTGTCCCTCCCACGAATCGCTGGACCTACCCCAGGTGATGTCATTGAGCCAGTAGGGCGATCCGCTGACAGAGGGCTCGTCGTTGGTGGAGGAGGCTACGGATGGCGCCGGTTCGACTGTCGCACAGGGCCCGTGGATGAGACAGCCGCTGGGTCCGGGCTGCATGAGGGCCATCGGCCGGATCCCGAGGGAGTAGGTGTCGGGGTCGTCGAAGTCGACGTCCTCGTCGTCCTCATCCTCGTCCTCGGGCCGGAACAGCTTCATCCGGGAGGAAGACACACTGATGATCGGGTCGGGGAGCAACGTTGCCCCGAGGTGGGCGCAGCTGGGCTGCTCGTACTCGGCGGAGTCGCTGCCCCCGGGTGAGGGCGGGTAGCCCGGGCCCCTGGAGAGGATGACCGGCGCCTCCTGGGCGGAACGTCGGCGGCCCGAGAGCGAGGTCGCGGGAGCCGCCGAGTAGGAGTAGAAGGAGCCCGTCGTGTTGGTGCGGGCGCAGGGTGTATCCTCGAGTTCGGTCTGCATGCTAGAGGTGCACGGCTGCTGCGGCTCGGCGACTTGCTGAGGCGGGGGCGCCGGCTGCGCCACCGACTGGTACGTCGGCCCCAGGGTGGACTTCTCCTTCTCGCGACGCGGCGAGCGGCCCCGGTCGCTCACGGAAGTGGCGCTCCAATAGCCCCACGCCATCGTTCAAGACTTGCTCTCACTTCGTCTGCGAGAAAAACACAACTGCTTGCGAATGCTCAGCGCACCGCCACCTCCGACCGGGATCTGAATATCGACTGCAGAGGGTTACTCGCTACTGGCGCCGCCCGGCGCGCGCTACTATCGCTGCGCAGGCGCCACCTGCCCGCGCCCCCTGCTCTGCGTCCCTTTTCGGCTACTGCGCCCCAACAAGGCCAATGTTTGGGTGAGGTTTATCGCAACGAATAACTCTTGCTCGAACCCCCGCCGATTTACCTTCCCTCGGTTACACCATCAACTCGCATCGCTGTCTCAGGGATTTACGACGGCACCGGGATTAGGTCACAACCGCCAACAGGCCCGCGCCGATAAGTACCAGGCGTGGCCCGTCAACCCCGTGCAACTGCAACAAAAAGGTTGCCGCACGCACGCCCTATGTCGCTCATCGGCCGCGACGTTTCATGTAATAACGCCCGCCGCTCCTTCGCAGCCCTTCAATGTCAAAAGTTGAAGGCCGAAGCGCTGCACAAAAGGAAATTGGAAGGGTCGTGGCGCTTTCATGACGTGTAACCAAGTTTACCCAACTCGTTATATCGCATCCGAGATAGCTCACGAGAAAAAGAACGCTTTTGCATTTGTAATCGCCTCTTTTCAACCTCCTCGTCCTCTCTCAGGACGACAATTTTTTCCCCGAGAAACTATAATCATTTCGTTTGCGGCTATCACAACTCTCAGACCTCTCTTTTTCTCACAGACTTTTGTGCAAAATCATTTTACAAATGCAGCCGATGAAAAAGTTTTTACACCTCGGGTTTCCTTTTAGAGCGCGCACTGCTGCCCGATGTGGGTCAAATTAGTAGGTCACAGTAGGCACAAATATGTCAAAGCTCTCAACTTTTTTTTTTCTTTCGAGGACGCGAATAAGTCAGTTGTTAGTTTTCTGCACCTTTTCCCCCCTGTTGTTCGTTCATTCATCATCGGTGTACACCTCTGAAATTTACATTGTCTTGGGAAACCACGTGTGATTTAATTCCATCTCATTAGAAGTGATTTGTTTACGTTTCGTTTCACGTGATACGTTGGAACCGAACAAATGGAAAAGGGATTAAGCGCGTACCCTTAATTACTGCCATCCATAACGGCGTTTCCTTCTGGAAAATGTGTGCCTTCAAAATGCAATAAACCAGATACATTATTCGACTAATCTGATGGAGCATTTGTATATCCGGAGATTAGAAAAGGTTCCCGTGTGCTTCGTGGTAGTGTTGCAATCTTGCTGTTATGAACTTGTGCGCGCACGGTTTAATAATAATCGCAGCCGGTAGGTGTGCACTGGGGATTATGAATTTGTTTAATCGAAAACTGTCTGAGCGACAAAACCCATTTGCGAAAACCTTAATTGATACAATTTTCTAAGTCGCTTGTTCGGCAGAACGATAAAATTTATATCAATCTCCACGGTAGCGCGTGGCATGCAAATAACATATTTGCTCTTCGCACAATTTAGATTACACTGTAGAAAAACATTTGATCGCAGATGGAATTTGCATAATCGCTTTTAATGCCACGCCAGTTCGCTAATTACAGCCGAACCCTAACGCCAACTCTTTTATTTTATTTTATTTTATATTTTTTTTAAAGCGACAATTTGCCACAGACGAGCGCAATCAAAGAGTCAATTTGATATTTTTTGTTGATCACCTGCAATTGTATATGTAACTATCTACAACATAACAACATTTGAATCCAGGTCGAAATTTCATTTACCTCGTGCTTTTCAACAAATAGAGTTGTTTGTACGAGAAAAATAGCATTCAAATATTTGCAATGAGCGTCGTCAGTTTTCGGTCCCCGACTCTCTGTTTACCATAACGTGATAATTGAAACTCACACACGACGCCAAAATTTAGCGTCGAAATATCGGCGGTTGAAATTATTTCGTCGCTCGCGTTTATTAATCCTACAACGTTGTAACGCTGTTGTACAATTTTTCACGTTATCAATATGGGGCTTTTTCTCTCGGCACACCAGTTGCAATGAATTATAAGTGGATTGTCGATCGGTTTAATCTCATTTGATCCTGTTTCTGTGATGTATCTCAAGCAAAGTAGCACTTTCGTCATTTGAATGGAGCGGTTGATTATTATTTGCCCAGCGGAGGGTGGCTCGCGAATGACGAATATAAAAAAATGAAATCAACGATATGGGTTAATTTGAATTTATCGATTTCGTCATGTCAGTCTTTTGTCGTGCAAATTTACACTAAATGTTACCAACGATTTGCATTTGTATTCACATTCCTCTCTTCACTCGAGAGTCCTCTCCATTAAATCGCCTTGCTCCATTCATTATCCTCAATGGATAATGTTATTCAAATTTTATAATTTGATAATTTTTCATTTTCGCCTATTCGAATTGAATGACATTAAAAGGGATGAATAATTCTGAAACTCCAAGATAAATCAAGAGCTGCGAGAATGCGACGTTAATAATTACATTCGTTGTGTTTGCGCACAACTTTAGCTAATTTCAAACTTGAGTTCATCCTACGAATCGTACCAACTTCAGGGTTTTGCGCGTGTGTTCACGCAGCCAAAAGCATCAGGACGTTTAGAAAGCATTTGTGTACACGTGAACCAACAAACACTTCTGTTATTAGCTTATCTGATAAAAAGCCTCATTCCATGTCTGATTCCGTCCTTTTCTTTTGCCTCCGCTATTCCTTTCTCGGAACAAATTAATTCTGTTCCGTGCCAAGATACAGCGGCAACTTTTACAAGGTGCAAATTGCAGTAGTCTAGCTCGAATGTCGTGTATTCATGTATCATTGCCCACCAATAGTATGAGGCAACTACATGCGAAATCCGTTTCCGCTTAGCTTCTTATCATGATGTAACTTTTCTTTTTCCCACTAGTTTGGGGGGATGAAATTAAATTATAAACAAAAGTTTTGTAGCAGATCTATGCAAATCGCACTCCGTTTTTCGTTTATATTTATGACTGGATGAATATGCATATGGTGAATCGGTGCATCCACATGTCAGGATGCGCGAGATACATTTTTTTTCGGCAATCCGCTTCGGAACTTTGTTAATTAACATATCAACCGTGTGACAAAACCTCTCTTTTCTAGAATCCACTGTTTTTTCTTCACATTAAGTTTTAGATGACCACTTTAAATGAACGCGTTGTCTACGTCTTCTTTGATTCCATCGATAAAACCACTCGAACAGTATTTAAAATGAACTCCTGTACGGCACTCACTTATCTGATGTGTATAACGAGTTTCGTAATTGATGCTTGTCTATCAAAACTGCTCGCGTGAAAAGCGCGAATAATCAATGATCCATCGTGGGCGGTCTGGACTTTCGCCTGCCCAGGCTTTTAAAGTTCAAAATGATGATGGGTGTTAATTAAGTACCCCCACTAGAACTACCCTTCGGTGTAACCGAAACCCTAACCTAACCTAATTTGCATGTACAAATTGCATTTGTTAAATGGCCGACCAAAACATAACCCATGCGTTACTTTAGTTATAACAGTGTAATGCAGTAACGCAAGTAACCAAAATTCATTTGCTCTGTGGCAACGTTGGTTCGTGCTAGATGCGTGCAAACGATAATGGATGTAACTCAGAGTGTAACCTAAATGCATCCATGTATTGCCACAAGTCATGTCAATTATACCGTCATTACCATTGAGAAAAAAGTACTCCTTTCAAAAGTTCGGGTCATTTTTTTTCTTTCGAGATAACTGCCAAAAGATGGGAAACCAGATGAAACCATATTTTCATATCAGTTGTATAAAATTCTTATCATGAGAATATATTTTAAATACAAAATTGAGCAAGCTTTTATAAGACCTCGTGTATTTTGCATGTTTTTCTTCATTTTTTCGTTCTCTTTTTTTTTTCTTCTCTCTCTCTTTCAAACCAGTCAGGTAATTTTGTAAGTATACGCTTACTTTATATATTTTTGCAGCAGATATTTTTTAGTTAAATCTTTTAACTCAATCAAGTTCAGAGCCGAGCTTCTTTGTGGTAGTTCATAAAAGGAGGATTCACGTATAGAATCGTGCTGCTTTTCTTCGTTTGGATAAATATATCCGAAAGTTGATTGAATCATTATTGAATACAATTTTTCAATTTTGTCAATAAAACCCGTTCAAAATGCTGGGTAGATCATTGATCCATTACATTTGCATTCGCAGAATCCCATTATTTTCGGTGTCAGGCACACTTGGAGCGACGTTAACAAGTACCAGGAACTGCTGGAAATAGAGTAACGAGAAATCATAGTATTGGATGGAGAAGGTGAATTGAGCCAAGGGGAGGCATCTTATTCGAACAGACCATGCTTCAAGTTTCCCTTCCCGTGTGATTACAATTACGGTAATACGCGGTTACGACAACCAAGCATTACAGTCGATGATTTTGTCGATGCTGATTTCCATGTCAGCAGGTGCAATACTGTCGATTAATTTATTTCACTCAAACCACCTGCATTAACAATTTATGTTGATTCACCTTGTTTTGTTTTACGTTCGAATTTGAAATTATCAAATTGAGTTTGATAATTATCCTAAACTTCAGCTCTGCACGTATTCCACCAATCTTGCATTCCAAAGAGACTATCGAAAAATGTCTGGGAATCCTTTATGAATTCCACCGGGATTCATATCGACCGCAATTACATAAAGCGTTTATATACCCTATGAAATGTGCCGTTTAATTTTAATATAATTGATTTATTTGTTTGAACACAACGTGAAAAATTGCAAGCGAAAATTGTGCTCCGTCTGACCTCAATGTTTATCTCAATTTTCTTCTCCCTCTGACTCTTCTTTTTCTCAAACTTTTCTCTTCATTAAACATTTTTTCCTTCCTTCACTTCATACTACATGTACTGTGACACTGTTTATTGCACACCTGAACTGCGTAGGATGACGGGTTGGAAAAAAAAATCAAACGGCTGTGTCTAACCGAACATATCCCGACAAACGACGTAGTCATTTGTGCTCAATATTCAATCTGCTTTTTTCCTCAGTCCCACACACAGTCTCTGGCTCGAGCGAACTTTAGAAACAACGCCATCTATAGAAAGCCCGTACCACCGAGTCATTTGTTTGCAAATTATCATTTTATTTGTCGTCGCTCGTGATAATCGATGCAGCATTAACTGTCTGGAATTCGAAGCTCGAGTGTAACAACCCCACTACTGATTACAACGGGGTTGCAAGTCACGCGACAACGTTTGCGGATGCCAGTTTCCGGTGAAGGTTTTGTTTGGCGCTTCCTCTGCGCTGTCGTTAGATTGCAAGTTGCAACCAACTGGATATTTATCTTGCACGAACCGTCGCAAAAAAAAGTCCAAATATCCACATGTTCTTGTGAGCCGAGGTAAATTGAGAAACATGCTTTGACACTTGAAATTGTGATGGAAGCGCCGTTTGTCTGGGGCGCTTTGTTTCAGCTGTTGCTTTGTTACTGATACCGATTTTCCCTGATAAATCATTCAATTTCACGACTCCAATAGAACCGAGAAGTTTAACACGCTGGTCGGACGAAGAAGCTCGAAGCAACTTTGGCAGCTCGAAAGAATTTTCTGTGCGTTTGGTTTAACTTTGTAGTAGCAGGATTCCGTCGGGTTATTTGAAATGCAAACTCCAAGTGGTCGGCCTAGTTATCGATGATAAATGTAGGTCAAGAATACCACATACAATTTGTATCAGTTTCGACTTCCCCTTAGCCAGAACCGATGATATGAAAATGACCCATTTCAAATACACTTTGAGTGGATCCGCAGAGTAACAAAAATATTTGTTGTAAATCTTATTGTTTCTTACGTTAATTACTCTACTTTACTATTCCTTACATCCTTCTCACACACGCACAATCTTTCCAAAATCAAAAACATCAGCGCACTCTGGTGACACTTGGAAAAATTTAGATTTAAAGTATCAATTTTACTAACAATGTAACTTCGGTACCAGTGCGAAATTAATATCAAATTCTTTGAAGGAGTGATTCATTTTTTTTTGTTCCCCGGATAGAAGAAATTATTTGCCTACTGTCTTATCAACGGACGATTAAAAACGTTCCCGGCAAGATGAGTTAAGAAGTTGCCTTAGTAACTAACTTTATAACTTTGAATTTTTCAGATAACTGCGCCATCGGATAATAACCTTTTATTTCTTGATTCTCTCTTCAGGAATTTCATTCTCCTTAGGAATTCTCTCTTCTTGGCCTTTGATTTTTTTTAATACCCTCTGAGTCGAATGAAAAAAATGAGGTTAAATTGTACTCATACTTGAGTACTATTTTTCCAGGATTGAAAGATGTGTATCGCATCAATGCGATGAATTTGAACAAGAGCAAAAAAAAAAAAATAAAAAGAACCGAAAAATCTTTTGACTCGAAAAAAAGAAAAAAGTGCCGACAAAGCTTTTTCCCTGCTTTAATCAATCTTCCATCATAAATTCGCATTACAATAATAAGTTTGACCATTGCATTATGAATAATTCAAGTCGAGCGGAGCGCCATGGCTCGGATATGGCTGAGTAATTTAATAACCTGGCGTCCGAAAAATGCGATTCCGCAAACATTTGTTCCGCTGCGGGGTAAAGAAGTCGGCTCGGCGAAGCAGCAAAAGCGCTTGAATTGCGAACGGAATCGCTAATGTTCGCGTGCATATGCAATGCGAGTCGCGTGTCTGAGCGTTTTGTTCCGCGCCAATCGGCGCGTCAAAACAGTCCTTCCTTTTTTTTGCCTGTCCTCCCTCCGCGAATCTGTGGCTTCTCTTTTTACACCCTGTTGACCAACGTCAAAGCCTCATCTTCAAAAGCAGACTCAGAAAAAAAGCGCCTTTGCGCCACGATGATTCCATTTTCTTCTGCTACATCTCAGAGACAGGGTTTTCAGCTCGCTGGAGATAATTTGTAGATTAGAATTTTTCGCACTCTTAAATCATGGCTGCTGAAAAATATCTATGGGCAGAAAAAAGAAACGACGAAGTTCAGCAGATTAAAAAACACCTCTCGGCGCCAAAATTTACTTTCATTTATTTTGACCTAACATTTTGCATGGTTGCATCTTTGTAATTCCATTTTTCAGAAGCCATTCATTCATACAAATGTGAAAAAGCCCTTTCTTGTAGACGAGATCCATCTTCATGTTTTGCCACAATCTCTAGGAATACAATTTGAAGTCGAAATATTCAGAAGAGCCATTGTCTGGATTTTATACACGTTGACTTAACAAAGTAATGTTTAGATTCAAGTGCAAAAGCACAGAATAATGAAAATTCCATCCCGCGCTCCATATTTGCCGAGGCAATTCATTTAGAACAAACACAGCTCGATGATAAAGTGCTTTTACACAGAGTCCTTGATATCATTATTCAGCGCTAATGTTGTAATTGATGTGAATAATTTTCGCGGTTGTCAATAATCTGGACATTATTTGTAAAACCGAAAACCGAGTTTGTCGACGGATAAAATGTAAAATCCAATAGCTAGTTTTGTGTTTGCAATTGGGTTTTATGTATTTACCCTTTCATTCACTTTTGCCCACTTTTCCAGAATCATTATTTTTTCAAAAACATATAGATCGTTGAACAAACATTTCCAATTACAAATTTACCCTTCGATTATTTAGTTTACATTACAGTATTTAGTTTACACTGAAAAAAACATTACTTCGTTGATTGAACTAAACTTTTTTTTTGTTCTGGAGTTTATAGTTAGTATAACTGGAAATCTAGTAGTAACGACGAAAATTCTAGTTATCATAACTATGTTCAGTTTGACTGTATTTTCTAGTTCGTTTTTTGATCAACTCAAAATGTTTAGTCAAACTAATGAGAAATTATTGTGATAATAAGTTGATCCCAATTTTTGAACAACTTCAAATTTCTAACTGATTTGATATTTCAAAATATATTTTCTATTGTCTATATTAAAAATATATCCGTATATATTCTGCGTATAAGTCATTTATAACTTACGTATAAAAGAGGAAATAAAATATAAAATAAATATGAATTTTATAAAAAAAAATAATTATTAGAATTATGTAATAAAATTTATGATTGAAATATATTTATACGTATATTTTTGTACCTATTGGTAAAGTCAGTATGCAAATAACTATATTTCCTTGACTCTAATCAAACGAATTACAATATTTAATTTATCCTTTAATTTTGAAACGAATTCTGAAGCTAAAATGTTTTTTAACAAAATAAAGAAATCCTATAGTTTATGCGGCAACTGATTAGTTTGTTTTGTCAAACAATTATAAAATTCATGTTCAATATTACTTAATTACCAACCAAAAAAAAAAAACGAATTTTCCTTTTTTAGTAAAAAATACCAACTTTGTATTTGTAACGGAAAAAGCACCGAGGACACGATAATTTGAATTGAAATGAATGTTCAGTAATGGCAGCAAGGGTGGACAAACATATGAAATGTTGGTTAAGTTTCGAAGAACATGTTGCCTTGGATTAATGCCACCTATACTACGAGGGTATCTGAGAGATGCGAGATGGCATACACCCCGGGGAGCATGTTCTTCAAAAGTTGACCGAGATAGCATGTTCATCCCACCCATCTGTCGCAACTGATTTCAGTAAACACATTTTACAACCTTTTTTTTTTATTCACCCACTGTCAAATCAACTGTCACCTTGAGAGAATGAAACTTTAATCAATGAAATGACCTGACCCATCTGCGCAGCATGGCGCTCTTATCTCACCTCCGACCGACTTATTTTTGCAGCGCTCTAACTTTGATAAACAAAAAGGCCAAAATCAATTTATCTTGATTCAAGTTATTTTACAAGCAGATCCCTCTGGCTGTTGTGGCAGCCCAAAAAGATGCATCATCGTAGCGTTCATTTTTGTATTCCGTCGCTTGTCAAATTGTAAGGGAAAAGCCATCAGGGTAATCCATTTTGTGCAATCTTTTCTTCCGATCGTCCTCTGTCTTGCCTTCGAAACTCAATTCGAGCACATTCGTCAATGTTCCCTCGCCAAAAACGCAACAAGATAATGCGCTTCGCACAGAAAACACCAATTTCCGGGCATTTGCATTTCTTTGAGGACAAGACTTTTCAGTCGGGGCTTTTTAATTTATCGCTCCACTTAGTGCGTTTCCGTTCCTCACTTTGTTTATCTTCGGACTTTTTGCTCCACCCCCACCCAGCTCCACCCCTGGGCGAGCACTCAAATTTTTGTGGCCACTTGAGGCGGATGGTGCATGTTCCCATCGAAAACCAAGTGGACGGCCAAAAAATAATTGCAGCTTTTTCTCGTCTTGTTGTTTAAGTAAGGGGGAGAAAAATGTCGGGCCAATTTTATTATCGCATTGCGGCTGGAAAACGCCCACCGCCCCGTTTCTCCTCGAGGCTTTGCAGAATCCGCAGAGGCGCGAATATTCAAAGGGCTCGTGCAAGAATAAAAGGCGTGACGTCAAAGACAGTGTCTGAAAGCAATCACAGAGAGCAAACGATAATGACATACGATACGGAAGCTGATAAGAAACGTGCACGAGTCTGTCATTTCCTCTGCGCTCCGTCTGATCAGCTCCTTCTTCGTCTCGCGACGATGACGTAAGACGTGCGAGAGAGAGCCACCCACCCCGGTTGGTCTTTTCTTTTTCCCCACTTCAAGCGCGCGGAATGATACTCGACGATTGAAAATCGATAGCTCGTCTCATCTCGCGCATTCGGCATTGCCTCATTGTGCGCGACATAGATACAATTGAATAAATAACTCACAGGCAAACAAGAAAAATTGTCTTACAAGAGCATTTGCTTCGTCACTCGTGTTTCTAACCAAATATCTTTTTCCCCCTTTCCATCCCGGGTATTAAATTAACATTTTATTTCGTTTCTCCCCTTTTTTTTTTAATCTTTTGTTGTTTATTACATCTCAACGAGAAAAACATTCTCACAACACTTTTGACAATCTCTTTGAAGACCTTTTCGGCGAGAACAAATTATTTTTTCACCTCGTAAACAAGGTTTAATTTTGTATGTAAAGAAATGTCGGATTTGTGAATAAGTTTTTGAAATAAAACTTCCGGTTTCGATGTTGCGAAAATTGAGCTGTCAAATAAATGTCGAATTATGGATGAATAATAATATCAACATACCCAAACATGGAATGAACCAATCGATTTTTTTAGAAGCCATCCCCGGATTTCACAACTGCTCGGTGTAAACAAAAGAGTCAGTCAAATGTTTTGGATATATTTTGAGACTGACTTTTGTGTTTCATTTCAAAAGTAGTTGTTTCGAAAATTTTCAACTGTTTTCGATATCTTCACAATTTAAATTGATAAGAAAAAAAAAAAAAAAAAAAAAAACCCCCCGATTTCACCTGCTCGACTTTCCAATTCAATTACTTTCCAATTAGATCATTTTCCAAAACACAATTTCGCGATTTATTCAATTTATTAAATTACACGAGCAAGATTTTCAACAAAAACTGTGCTAGATACTTTGAAAGAAATCAATTCCCCCAACTCTAAACAAACTTTTTTAACATCATTTCTGGATTCCAGCAGACTCAGACTAATTGAATTGCCTTTTATATTTTTCCCCCGCGAGATGACGAGGAAGAAAACAATTCATTTTTGGCAACGGCGTCGATTCTGCTAAATCATCAAGAACAGATAATTGAAAGTCCCAATTGAAAAGAGTTCGCATGGCAATCTTCAGGCTGTTAATCATAATTTGTTGCGAGAAGAAGGTCCTGGCGGGCTTCTCTCGTAGCTTGAAACAAAAAGCGGCCGGTGAGGCTTGCCAAAACATTCATCGTCTTGTCATCCTCGAATAAAGAGCGTTTGTGTAAGAGCAGGGCTGGAGGACTTATAAATAAACGGGGACTGCGGGTTCAGCGAAAGCGCGGGATTCATGTCACGCGTGTCGCGACAAAGCGGCCAAGTCGTCTGCGGCTCGATATTCGCCGATTCAACGGTTCCACCACACAAAAGAGGGTCTCACCGTGTATCGTGATTTCCGTGTCCTTCTCGAGCTCGTACAGACGCAGCGCCTCGTCAAGTTCGTGCTGAGACGCGATTCGGCACGGGTCGCCCTCGTCGTCCACCCACTTCATCGTGAATTGCTCCGGCCCCGTGCTCCCGAAATTGCAGATCATCCGCACCTCGTCCCGCAGCGTGTCCACCGATATACCGCTGGCGATGTACGTGATCTGGGCCTCCCTGCAAAATTGACAATTTTTCAACTCAGCTTGATTTGTCTACATTTTTCATCAGTTTTTATTTCAGTCTTTGTTACATCAAAGTTTCATATACAAATAATAGTTTCTTTTGGAATGAAAATAAAAATATAATAACCCATTATGGTATTATTCGGCTGAAAAAGATACAAGTTTGCCGTCACACAAAAGTTGAGACTGAGAAGAACTTGAGAACTTTTCTCATTAAAATTTGTTTAATGCTTGTTCGTTTAAAATTAAATTAATGAAAAATCGATTTAAAACAGATTGTACGAAAGGGAGTGGAACAAAAAAATGGAAAGTTGATTCGATCGATCGTTAGAATGTGAGAATTTTTTCGCGAAGCTTCAAGAGCCATTAATCATTGTTGCCTTCAATAGCAGAACGTCCCAAGCATTGTTCCTGAATAGCCCTTTTGGGTTTCTTTTTTTTTTTTTTTTCGCGCACCAGTTGTGTTTATTAACGTCGGCGAATTAACATAAACAAAAAAGTTTTGCACCTCATAAATCTGCGTAGCTCGGCGAAAAATCGCGAAACAATTTAATTCGGTTGACACGAATTTGCAAACTCGCACGCACGTTAATAGAAAACTTGCAAAAGTACTAATTACTTTTGTGAAATAAATTTGCAACTCGTGCAAAAGTTCGGGCCATTTCGAGCGGGATTGTTGTCGAATCGGTGTAACAAAAAAGCTGTAAATATACAAAAGTGGATTTATTTTAAATTCATTACAAACTTTGCTTTTATTCTCTAGTTAAAAAGAAAACATTAAGTGTAATAGTTAGTTTAATTTAATTTAATTATCGAAAGCAATTAATTAAGATGCACTTTGAGCAGCGCTTTAAATATAACCCAACATTGCTGGATATTTTAGTCGCAGTCCAAGATTAATTCCTCGACTAAGAGCGGTTATTTGAAAAACTTTAGCTTTGATGAAATTGAAAGAGCGAATTTGCAAGCTCGTAATTTGACATTCTCATTAAGTTGCAAAAATTTGTCCGGGTACTTTATGCGTCGCGCGAACTTGAGAACGAATTATTCCGGCAAAAGAGGCAGAAGAAAGTCCGGCGCCGCGAGTTGAAACAAACTCCGACTGTCGAGAATGACAATTTCCCGGGACAATTCTAGTCTCGGCGATATATAAGAGAACGGAAGTTGGAATACGCGAATTTCACAGACGTAAAATTGTATCGCTTTAGCCAACTGCAGCGTACCAAACTTCCAACTTCAAACTTTCTTACTTTTGTCTCAATTTTTGTACGTTTTTTTTTTTCAATTATTCAGAATTATTTTATTTGTTATATTCACAGCATTTCGACCAATATAAAAAGAAATTTTTTCCTCGACTCCGGAGCTTACAAGAATCAACAATGCACAAAAATTTTACATTTTGGTGTCTGAGATGTGGATCGATTTTTAGAAACTTTCTTTAATCACAAAGTTCTTTTTAGGATCAAGAAGTTACATTTTCGACTTCTGATTTACACTTTTCTATCGAATGTAATTTCAAATTTTCTTTGCGTGTAAAGAATTGTTATCACTTTTTTAAATAAATAAAGTTATCCAATCTTAAGTTGTCCTTTTTCATTATTATTATTCGTTATTTTTACCTGAAAAAGATGAATAGTGCGAGTAAATAATTACTAAAGAAAATGACAGTATTAAACAAATTATAGTAAATGTTTACCCATTATAAACTATCTTCACACGGATGTCGTTCTCGTCTGTTGTTTGAGTCGGCATTCTCGGTTTTTGAGGCCGGAATACAAATCCTTTACCTGAAAAACAAAGAATGTTATCAGTACAAAGTCGATCAACAGGTTCAAAAGCTAAGTATAATAAATCCATTTTGGTTTTTTTTCAATCCGCCAGACAATCAATTTCAAAATGATACATCAACTGTGATTGTGACTCATTATTCAAAAATGACAATCATTATTCATCAACTATGTAAAATAGCATTGCTTATGGAATTGTAATTGAAATCAATAAATTCAAAAACTAACAATTTCGAAATCACTTTGTTTCATAGCAAATAAATTATGAAGCAATTGTTCGTCCATTATTTTTAAAACGACAATTAAAATTTCGGTTTCATCATTTATTTGTAACAAACCAAATAAACTATCGCAACAATGAATAACCTCCAAATTAGTTAACAATTTTTTGTCTACATTTTCCATCCGAGAGAGCCATTTATCAAAAGGTATAAAAAAGGTAATAAATCGCCACGAAACAATAAGACATCATTTTATATTAAACTGTCTGACATTCTTTCTTATTAGCATGCAAACATAATCAAATTATCTTCGCGACACTAATCGAATCGCCAATAATAAACACTGTAACAACTTGGTTACGAAAAAAAACAACCCGTCCAGAGTCATTACGTTTGTACGGCAAAATCATTCAAACCAAAAGAATTAAAACATGCACAACGGGAAATATCAAAAGCGGAAATTGTAATTGGTCAGTCATGGTTACAACAATTACTTTCGTTTCGTCATCCGTCAGCTAGCAATTTTTTCCCCAAACTTTCGCAGATGAAAAAATGACAATTCAAGAAACTGAACGTCAGTGGACAAAACAAATTTGTTGAAACAAAGAAATTGACAAAAGCCAACAGGAGATAAACAAAAATTCGCGCGGACGAATTGATGGCATTTGACGCGCGTGATTTTCGCAAGTTTTTTTGTCCGCGTTTGCGCAGTGACGCGCAACCCGCCGGGGCCGGCAATTGTTGATTTTGGCGCGCGGTTTTTCGTCAATTGTCGTCGAACCGAAGGTTGACCGAGCGCGTGTCAACTTTCTGTTGGAATCTTGACTCACCGTGATCCGAGCGCAATGACATAAAGGTGCCGTTGGTGACTTTTTTTCGTCGTCGTTAAAACAATGAAATCATCCGTTCGAACGGATGCGGGAAGACGTGCGCGCGAGCCCGCCACTGCCAACGTTCGGCTCTGCGAAAACTAACTAAACGCAAAATAAGGCACTAAAATAAAAAGCAACACACAGTAGGACGGACGCGTTGTCACTTGGCTGCCGCCATTTTTAGTGATTGTCACACGCGTTTCCTCCGAGCTTCGCGGTGTTACTTTAGATGGCGCCACTGTAACCTCTAAAACCGCACGAAAATTTACAACTGAGAGTTTCGCTTAGCAGAGGTCGTACAGTTCCGGCGGGAGTATACAAAACCAGCGACCTGTATCAATAATTCAAAAGAAAAGCACAATTTCATGGTTTGCTTTATTTCATCCTCTCGTAATCCAGTTTTAAGATAAATGTTTCAATTACTTCTGTCGTCCCTAAACAAATTGTTTTGCATTATTGAGAAGCACATTGTGGTTTATAGGACAATTCTGAAATTTGATTTTATGTTTTCAGGATTCATTATTGTAAGTGCATTTCCAAATTAGCAAATATGTATGGGTTGGTTTGAAAAACAATGAATATCAAATCTTTGAGAGGTGATTTTTGAGAACAAAAGCTGTACAAGAAGATGAACTAGGAACTAAAAGAGAGAAATTTGTAAATCAACATGAGTAAAATGGCAAAAATGTTAAATTTGGAATTAACCATATTTATGTAAATTTCTTGCATAAATACTATACAAAAATACGCGAATTTCACAGACGTAATTTATTTAATGTAATTTATATTTATGTAAATTTCTTGCATAAATGCTATACAAAAATTTGGTACAAATCTAACTCCTCCCTATGCTGCATAATTTACATGAACCAAATTTAAAAATTAAAAATGTTCGAAATTTGAAAACCGTAAAATGTAATTTTTACTTATTTACGAATTTGAACAAACATTTGTTACAAAAATATTGAATTATTTATATCCAAATTTTTCATGACAATGAGGAGAGTTAGATTTCCATAAATTTTATGTAAATGCTTTGAATAAAAGTTGGTTATCAATGAATTCAAATCATTTTGTACTGCTTTCTACTATTAATAAATAAATAATCCAGTTTTAAGATAAGTTTGTGAAATACTATTGTTGTTCCTAAACAAATTGTTTGTTTCAGATTTGATTTGAAATTTTCCGGATTCATTATTGTAAGTGCATCTCCAAATTAGCAAATATCTATGGGTTGGTTTGAAAAACAATCAAATATCATAGCTGGGTTTCTGAGAACGAAAGCTGTGCAAGAAGATGAACTAGGAAGGGTTTGGAATTTGTAAAGCGACATGGGTGAAATGGCAAAAATGTTAAATTTGGAAATAATTCAGGATCCGTGTTGGTTGTTGGAGTGGAAAGTGTGCGTTCTATAAGTAATTGAACAAAAAGCATAAATCAAACATCGAATTCATTTCCATGTACAAATGGAAGACGGCGATTCTTAAATACACCCAAATGCTTAGTGCCTTTGAATATTTGCCAAGTCGGAAAGATCTAATTGGACGACGAAGCGTGAGCTGCACGTGGCGGACAGTAAAACGCACGAAACCAGATGAGATGCTGTTTACGATATTGTCATGAAACTTCTGGGCGCTTGTTGCGCGCACACAAGAGAGAGCAGGGAGAAAAAAAAGGCGTAATGAGCGGGACAATCTGGCCTGTGTGCAAATGCCGGTATTAATGTTCAAAGCACGCAAATCCTGTGCATTCAAAAACGACCGTATAACTCAACAGTCCATTGTCACGGCGAAGGGATTCTATCTCCTTCCCCCTCTTTATTCCTTTCTTTCGCTCGCTCTCTCGCGAAAAGGCCAGTAATAGCATCCGAAGAGTGGATGAATATATATCTATCATTGCAATCGTGCCAACGAACTCTGACGCACTTATATTCCCTTTGCGCTTACTATTTTCATGCGCATTTTCATTGTGCACACACAACTCGTAATCTCATCACGCTCTGACACACCGGCTACCAGAAATGACCAAACCAAGTGTTAATTCTCCTTTTTTCAAAACGAAAAAGAAAAACATGCTTTTGTTCCAAAAGCAACAAATTTATCCGCTCTTCAATTTATAGGCTGAAAACATTACTTTTTTACATGGCTTTTATTTTCAAACTTGAGAAATGAAGATTAATAGTTTCCACAGGGAGTTTTGTTTCATTTTTGCGAACAATGTTATTCCCCTCGCAGGCGATGTTTGAATTTGGAATTGCATTTTTCGTCATGTTGCATAGTCGATTCGGTACCACTGGGAACCGTGCCGATAAATTGTTTAACACCACGGTCCAATATTTGTTAGTTGATTTTTTGGCCCCGACAGATCAGCGAACCGAATTCGCATGCGAATGGACTCGCAGGAACGAATTGTAAAACGTCAACGTTTCCAATTGATTTGTTGAATTTAAGCGGGGGACAAGTGGCTTCCTCGCGTTCGAACTTTTTTATACCCAGTCACGTTAGGTTTCTTCTGATTGCGAATACGGGTACGTGCACACACGTAGGTGGAAGCGATTCCCTTCGCAATGGGCATCATCGGTTGCAATCATTTATTGTAGCCTGCTGAATAGAAATGTAAATTCCTCCACTTTATGCAATTGCGACACACGATAACTTACGTGTTAGAAAATATAGCCAGTCGAGCTTCGCACTCTGCGTACATAATTGAAGTTTGACGGCTAACGAAATCTTGCGATCGTTTCACATCCGACAGCTCGATGCTACCTAACAAAACTTCGCCGAGGCTCGCTTTTTAATTGACCTGCACATCCGACTTTGGAAAAAAAAAACTTGTTAACTCCAAACTGGTCTTGTAATAAAAATTGTAACCGTGGTTATCAATTACGTTCATTAAAAAACGTTTTACGCTTTTATATCGCATCGCCATGTGTAATCCATTAATGAGATATCGTAATCAAGAATTTGTACATCCATACTACAAACACAGATACGTAAAAGAGATTTTTATTGTGGGCTTATCAACTTGCGCACTTTTATTTTGTGATTGAGAAAATTCGTCGAGATAGAAATTTGTTGACAAAATTATCACTTGAATAACGTTGTGAATTTTGTTTTTTTTTTTTCATCCAGTCTTTTGTCAAGCCGACAGTTCGTTAGGTTGAAAAATCACTCTGTAAATTCGAACAAGTGAAATGTGTTCTTCAAAAAAAAGTGTATTAAAAAGAGTGATGTATATTCACTTTTTGGAGAACATTTCACTTATTCGAATTTACAAAGCATGCGTTTCGCTTACTCGACGAATTCCAAAATCGGATAATTATCACATTGTTAATATTTCGGATTTCAGCGAACAGAGGCTAAAGAGCCTATTTATGAGTCAACCAGATGCAAGTTACAAAGTTCAATAGACGCTATTACGTCAAGATTATCCTCTATCTTTCTCGCGTACTTTCTTGGGGCAAATTATTTATTGTTAAAAAGCGACGGCAAAAACAGCCGCGGTGCACGCGCAGTTACATCTTACGCGATAAATCGTGACGAGCAACATTTTGCCGCCGCTTTATAATGCGCTCTGATGTATGCGAGAGCCGAGTTATAATATATATAATTAAGTCTCAAAAATTTAACGTGGGCCGTTTCGAACGGCGAGTTTGATCTTGGTTATCAGAATGCAAAATGTATCGACAATATGCGTGTGCATTCAGGCTAAGCGCGGCGCGCAAACATTTTTTCTCGACTCTGTCGCGATATCCACGCCTTTACAAAACAAACCGCTGTCGTTTATTATATCAATTATTATCTATTAATAGATTCTAATTTGCGTCAGAGAGTAAAATTTTTGCGAATCCGCTCGACGATGTCTTTCGAATGACCCTGGGAATTTTATTTTTCGTCAATGTTTATGCTTGTCAACGAGAGCGCATTGTTATCGCGACCTGACGTTTAGTCTTACAAAACTTTTCTTTTCTTTTGCACTTTATTTTTCCGCGATTCTTTTTCCCCCTTGGCCCAACGAGATTAGACGTGTTTTTTTCAGCATGCAAAATCGGCAAGTTGATTTCTCAAAATATTTGCGAATCCTTTAGCGATAATAGCGAGCTATTGATATTTCGCATTGACGTTTTTCTGCTAGACATAATTTTCGCTTAGGACTTGCGTCACTCAATTATATCGCGAATCAATTCCAGACTGATAAGCCACGGTGACGTACTTTTTCCAAACAATAGCAATTTGGAAATTCGTCTAGCTCGTTGGACGAGCAGAAAATTATAAAACAAAAGTACACAATCATTATGGACTCTGAATAGCGCGCGATCAATTTGGAAATTAACGTCGGACTTAAACAAAACAAAATCGACTTTATCGCTTAGCTAGAAATAGTTTCGCAACAGTGTGTAGATCTTGATTTATTACCCTATGAGAATTCGGAGTACATATTTCATAGCGAAGCTCAACCATGTGACATGATAAGCGACACGTGTTTACGCTGGTCATCGTAATTTTTACCACGCGACTGATAAATCTACTTCGGTTCATAATAAAATTGTTTTCCCTGAAAAAGATAAGGGAAAAGTAACTTTTTTTTTCTATCGGAGCAATAACATTTATTTATGTTGAGAAAAGTTGCGGTAATCGGTTAGATGACTCGGATTTTTTGAGTTTAAAAAATTTTTAAGTATAATTATAAATTTTGTCGTAACAAAATAATTGAGATTGGCGTGGGCAATTAATCAACAATCCTCTCATGTGTTAATTAAAGCGAAAATATGAGAATAAAAATAACAGTAGCCTAAATTTAACCCGACGCAGTGTTGTTTTTTAATTTTTCTTTCGTGTCACCGTTGACATCACTCCGCTGCTCTTTGCAAATAGGCCAAAAAAGGTCCACGTACGCCGTTCTGGTACACGATATACCGGACTATGATTAATGAAGCTGTTATTGAACGACATTTTTTAAATTCAAGACCGAAAATGTGTCATTTTCTTATGAACTGCGAATCAGCGATTTTGTCTAATATTTTGTAGGCTTTTCAAATTCTTATATTTTTAGCTTCACAAAACAAGGATCCGAGAGGGTTAAGACCCCCGGAGATAAAGAAACTCAAGTGATATTTTTGCGAACGAAAGAAAATAAAACTAAAAATAAAGCATTCGTAAGTTAATTTGTATTTCTGTTTTTTAAAATAAAAAATTTCACTTGTATATGATTTCTTTTTTTTTTTTTTCAGGTACAGTTGCTATTGTAACAAAGTCGAAAGGAGATAATCATGTCTGCGAAAAATTAAGCGCCATGTTAAGTTTTTCATCTTATAAAAGGAGGGATCACAATGGGATATCCCAGAGAATGATAAGCAATATCTAAGAGACTTGAACGATTCGTTGTGTGTGTATAAACGGAATCCGCAAGATCGTGAAACAAGCTTTTGGTTCGTTAAAAATAAAATTCGTGCGAAAATAAAACAATTGAATCTTTATCGCGTGCCTTGCAACTGACGAACAATTTTTTGGGTTCTGCGCGCGGCCCTAAATGGAACCAAGGAATGTCATTACACGGATTATCACCAAGACTGGAATCTCAGCTGAAAATAAGGCCTTTGTTGAGAACTTGCGGGACTCCTTTTAGAAATTACGTATTACATTCAGGCTCGTTAATCTTTACATTATCAAATCCTAACGAAACTTTATAATAAAACTTTCCTAACCGATATCAATTTTAATGAACTTTCCAGATTTGTGTTATTTGAATCGTTTGATTTTCTTTCATTACAAAATCATTTTTTTATCAATGTTTGTCTTTAACGCGTTAACAATTTTAAAATGAGACAATCGGAACAGTAAAAATAGCATTTTTTAAATGATAATTAATTATAACAATTTTAACATTTTGTGTCTAATTCTATTAATATGATGTTGATGTCTTTCTAATTTATTTAATAAAGTTTTACAAATTCAAATTTGATATATTTAATTTCCAACTATTATCAAAATAAATAAATAAATATAATCATTTTGTCCAATTTCTAAATTCAATATCTCAGCTTAGAGATCGTTAATTTTTTTTTCAAAAATTTAGATATAGATGCGTTCGTATTAATAAAATTAACATTAAAAGTTAAAAAAAAGATGTGATTAAAAATGTGATAAAAAAATGATTGCAAAATTGCATGTTCCACCTTAATGAAGAATTTTGTAGGGATACTTTTTTGTAGCTTGTCGTATTTGAGGTACGAAAAAATAGTAATAACAATATAAAGTGCGCAGTATAAGCATTGAGCGTCGTGTACAATAATTTTTCTCTTACAAACTCGCCGCTTAGACGATTGCAGTTTATAACCGAGGGATTGGCCTATTTCAATGATGAATAAAACCGTTACATTCTTTGGCAAAATGACTTTCATTGCAACTAACGATACGTTTAAACTCTGAATGATTATAATGTCCGCAATTCATTCTCGCGTTATTTATCCGCACGGCGGTAACTTTTGAGCGACCGTGACGCAGGAAGCACTTAATCATTTATATGTTTGAATGCGCGCGAAATGTTGTGTCTTTCATCAACAAATCAAACAGCCCATCGCCGAGACAATCGTTGTTTAAACATTTCTGAACATCGCAAATCGGACATCTCCCTCGGCGCATCAAACGGGCGCATTCCTTGCATTCAAAAATTATGAAACATCCGCGCGCATCAGCTTCCCGGAATTCAGCTGGCAAAATTCGTGATATCATCGGGATTGACTGCTCTTCCCAAATTCGTCAGATTGCCTCTTCTTGGAAAAAGTTCAGTTCGCAAGTGCCAACTCATCCCCACCAGCTGCAACTTTTTTTCGTCGAATTTTTCCGCCGAAATAGCTTGGCGTTGGTCTTTGGCGCCAATAATAATATGATCCTAGCGGTTTTTCAGCTGATATAAGTATTTCACGAATTTTGTGGTGCAGTTTTTGTTGACAAACATTCCTCAGGTGACTCAACATCTGTCCTGAAATTAGACCACTGACAAAATCTTTGGATCCAATTAATCCGCTCAATTTCTTAAAATCTCTAATTCCAGGAATTCAAAATATAATGTCTGATTACTGCGATTTACATGAGTTGTGCAAAATTGAGAGAAAAAAAGTTATACCTATCGTCTGGGGATAAAATACACATTACTTTTTCAAAATGATATAACTTTTGTGTTATTTTGTCGGGATGTCCTTTTTTTGTCAAACGGACGAAATTTTGTAACTTGATATTGTATCAAATTTTGGCTTATCTCGAAAGTTCAAAACACTGAAACTACAAGTTTGCACAAAAATTCACACAAATGTCTTTTTTATTTATTTTTTTCTTTTTTGTAGACATAACTTGATACGTACGTTTCACTTTTGATATGCACTGCGAATGTTGAAGAAAAACGCTTTTTCAGAAAAAAAATTTCAAAAATCCAATATTTCATCTCCATAATCAGAAAACATCATTATTCACTCGCATCATTTCCATCTATAAACGCAAAAAATGAACTGCAATCTGAATTAAAAATGATCATCAATTATAAACAGGAAGCTAATGTAAACATCTTAATGAGAATGTTTTGACAATTTCTAAGAGAGAGAGAAAAAAAATGAAACTAAAAATCATATATTCATGTGCGAATTAAGCAAAAAGCAAAAAGCCTTTTGAAAATGGAAAAAAAAAAGAAAAAATAACAATAACAACCATTTTAAAATCCCAGCTTGAGAAACGAATTATTTTTAATTATTTCAACTTATTTATAGACGTTCGTTGTTTAAAAAATAACACTTATTCATTCACAAAGAGTTTCAACAAATAATACTTTGCATAAACTAATTTTCTAAAAGATTTTAATTTACTTACTTACTTTACTTAAATATTTAATTTTTTAAGATTCTACTTTTTCAGGATTATAATTATTTTTTAACACCTTAATTTTAAGATTTTCATTTCTTAAGATTTTAATTTTTTAAGACATCAATTTTAAGATGTTAACTTTTTACTTAATTTTAATTTTACTTAATTTACGAATGTATAAAAACAGTGAACACAATTTAATATTTAAAAAAAATAAATACATCTCCCCTCTTATAAAAATAACAATATAAAATTTGTCAGAAGCAAAATAAAGAAGAAAAAAAGGTATGAAAAAACTTTGGTATCATCTAGAAATTCGCACACTTGTTATTGAAACATGCGCGCGAATTATTGCACCTCGGCGCTTTCTCGGTCGGCGGATTATAATCGGCGGCATGACCGATGATCCAAATTCATAAATATAAAAGATAATGTGCGCTGTAGCGTGCGCGCTTGTGTTGGTATTGGCTCGCGCGTGCGCAGTGATCGCGCGGCCTCTGGCGATGTATGCGTGTCGGGCGCAAGAGTTGGTGCGGGGTACGCAGGCTATTTTGACGGGAAGGTCACATGACTAGACGCTCGGCCGACCATCGAGCGACACCAACCGACTCGGCGTGGTACGCGCGCCGCCACCCCCACCCGGCGCGCGGAGCCATGCGACGAACAGGCCATCAGACCAAGCGCTTCGTGTAAGTGCACCAACACCTTGCGCCATACCAATACCCGCAAATCCACTCCTCCTAACCAGTGCGTGCGTACTCCCTGTAAATTAATTGTTTTTGATATGCAAATTATTTAACAGTTTCAGCTACATCAAAGAGGTTATGTTCAATCCAACAACAATTAGCAACCTGTACAATTTTCATCATTGTTTTTTCTCTCTCTCTACAAATTCCACCGTAGCGTTATATGAATAACAAAAAAGTATAACAATTTCTGAATGATTAAAAACAGCGAGTGAGTAAGGCAAGGTCAAATCGAGGTCAGATGCTCCGTCGCCCAAATGTAAACAAAGATAGAGAGCATTGTCATTAGAAAGGAACGGCGGGTTTGTTAATTTGTTGAAACGTGTTGTAAGAAGAAAAAAAAGTTGAGTTAAGAATTAATCTGGTGATTTTTGTAGGCGAAGAACGCGTCCGAATAGGGAAGGAAAAAAAGGTGGAAAGAAAACTGGTGTTGCGGAATGGGCTTGTCTAACGCAGGGCTCTTGAAGTGGCAGTACGTATTTTCCGCGCGGACTTGTTCTTTACATAGAAAGAGCACAGTAGGTGTGTATATAAGTGAGTCGGATGAGCGATGCGCGACGAAGGGGAGACGGTCGCGACCGCGGACCTGTGGAGGGGCGCGCAAGGGGACATGCACGCCACTGCCAGCGGAGGAGAAGCAGACAGACATGTACGCTTTACGGAGATTCCTCTTTACCACCAGCGGCGCACACAAGCAACGTGTACGTGTGCCCGCGACCGATCCATGTCAGATGTGTACGCTTTTCGCGGCTATCCCACCGTTTTGTTTTATTTTATAAGAAACTCGTCGATCAAATGTAGAAACGTCACGTGCCGACGTTTTTCCACGTGAAAGCGATCACTTACACTTTAGAGAGATGATTGTAATTACCGTCGATGAACGCACTTTTTCACTCATTTCTCTTTTGTGTTCGCTCTTCCACGAACGTCCTTTGGCGCGACGATTTTCAAATTTTTATATACTCAAACAAGCGTTCGTTACACCAAGAGCGAACGAGAAAAATCAATAGGGATTATCATATCAGTGCGTCAACGCGTGAAACACTTTTTATTCCCATTTTCCTCGCTTTTTTTTCGACCATCTTCCTACCCTTCTTTGCTTTCCCTGGATAACGGTATTCTAACGCGCACAGCGTTAGAAAATATCTCTGCAAAAGGATCGACGTTTTCAAGACATTAATTGAACTGGCTGACAAAAACACATTTTTACAAAAAGAGATACAGTGAGGAGAGCCGAAGAATTTTCTTCTCTAGCAGGAGGGTTGAAGAAAGAAACGAGTTAAATCCTTTAATTCAAAATGTTTCTATTTATCTAACTTCGTTTGATGATCTACGACGTCTGTCAGTTGCGTTTTCCTGATCAACAAATAAAAGTTGTTCTGAAACTCAGTCTTTTTCTTGTGTCAAACAATAAAAATGAGTTGATGATAATTTCAATTTGTCATCGGAGTCATTGTGACAGTCGATGCTCATAAATGATGCGATGATTAACAGAAATTTGCATCTTGGTTCAGATGTTAAGTTTCCAGAAAATTTGACGAGTCAAACATTCTACGCTGCTCTCTCACGAGTCTTTTGATTGTTTGCGCACGCACATACGCACGTCAACGCGATACCAACACAGCCTGACTGTACAGATAATACGGTTAAGCGGCTCTCACAACGGCAAGTCGTTGCAAATAATGATTACGCAGGTCACGAAATTAAGCTGCGTTAATCGAATACCAAGTTTTGCAATTGCAGGTACACGTTGAATTACAAAGACTTTGATCAGATAACATTCCGCGTGTTTTTAAGATAAGAAAAAATGTTTTCTCGCGGCTTTTCATTTTGCTTCTTTTTTTTTTTTTTTTGTTCAATCGCGTATTTTTTTCCAAGGTATTTTTTCTTTCTTGTTAGAAAATTTTTCCGAGCGTGCATCCCTTTTCTTGATGATAATTTTTTTATTTTCATTAATTAAGTGTAACCATCCACTCTTCCCTCTTTTCATAGTAAAAAGAAAAAATCTTAACCGCCTGAGATCCTCCTTCACCCCATTTCCTTCTTCCCTTCACTAATCAATATTTTTCGAAACTAAGCAAAGAAGACTCCATGGTCTCTGTTAATAAAAGTTTGTTCCCCCGTAACATATAGGAAACACACGAAAACGATTCCTCTACTTCTGAACGTTATCATGAAAAATGAGCTGGAGAATGACAAAAAGTTGATGAATAATTTTGCGGAAATTACGTTTCGCGTATTCTCTATATTACATCACCGGATAGCGCCCGGCATATACTTTTAGTTGAAACTATTACTTTTCGTACTTTGGCAGCATTCCCACATGCATGAATCCCTCAATATCAACGGAAATATACAGATATACAAGGCTGATGCAAAAAACCAAGTGACAAGTATATCGCATATTTTATCCAACTGCTCTATCGTATATTTCCGTGAAAATACAACCAGCTTTGCGAAATTTAATTTCCGCAATCAAAATTTTCGTTTGTAACATAATAATAAATGAATAATAAATAAGCCGATTGTATATTATAACGGGACGCACGTTGCAATAAAGGAAATCGAAAACAAGTTCTTATTATTTATTTTCCCGATTTTCGAAAGTTGAAAAGGTATCAGGAATTTGCTAAAATGATCTCAGTTATAAAGTATTCCAATGGAAAAGTTTTATAAAAAATAGATATGACTTTAGATATGACTTCGTGTGCTATGAGATGTGCAAGATTTGCAAATAAACAAACACTATTGATTCGATTGAGAAGCAATTGCACGGTTGCATTGCGTTTGAACATTTTCAAAGATTTCCTTGATGCAAAAATTGCGACTCCTTTTTATTTAACTCCATATCTTGGCACGTTCGATTATGTTTCTGTAGGCAACTCTATTTTGCTACATTCTGCAGACAGTTAGACCAATAAGATTATAGTCTACGGCAATTTTTTTTGCTACCCAACTTGTTAGTAATCGACCTCATCTTCCAAGTTTCCCTGGAGCCTTTTCATATCGCCAACACGTTATAGGTATACGCTATGAAAGCTATCATTGGGCGTCCTTGTTATTGTGTGTAAACATCAACGGCCGTCTTTGTTCTGCACATTGTTTTGAGAGATACTTCTTATTCTATAAAAACTCGGTACTCCCGAGTTCGAAACGCCCACAAATTCCAAAATTTTAAGGATACAATAAAAAATTTAATCTCTATTTAGACATGTAGGAAATGGTAGACGGAAATTTCCCAAGTTTAAGCCTTACTGTGTAATTACTTCGGAATTATTTAAGATGATGAACAAGTTTCTTAACAAAAAAAACTCATTACCTTTCAAGACAATTTTGACATAATGAATAAGGTATTAAAATCTTACTTCAAAGTTCGTACGTTCGATTCTAAGTCGTTGCAAATTTTTGTCACATTCAAATTTATTATAAAATTTATCAAATTCAAAAACTTACATTTTTACCTAAAATCATATTCGAAGACAATTTTGTTAAATTTAAGACAATTTTCAAATTTCGTGAGTTCGATTCCAAGCGTTGCAAATTTTTATCACATTCAAATTCATCATATCGCAAACTTTATAAAATGGCAGTGTCTATTTGCACGACACCCGTTTACCCGTGTCGGTTTTTTACCCGTGTGTAACTTGGGGGTAGGGGTAGTTTACCCGTGTACCCGTCCAAGTTAATTCAATTTTCCAAAAACGTCGGTTAGTTTGTGAGTGTATTTAGTTTAATTTAGTTTTCAATGCGAAAACATAAGGCCGCACTTCAAAACACATGCGCGTCTTCTGCGCATGCGCGTGGTTTAATAAGCTCGTCAATCTCCACTGGTAGGGGCGCAGTCACATCCGCGCTGCCGCCACGCATACATTAGGATCAGGTTATTAAGCATACGATTGTGCTCGAAAGTGATTTTAATTTTTAAGATAAAATGTGGGTGTACTATATATTGTAAAAATTTTTTAATATATTTAATATATTTTTTAAAATTATATTCGAATAAATTTATTGGTTAATAAATTAATAGCATCGGAAACTGGGTACACGGGTAAACATCTTGGACGGGTACACGGGTAAATAAAGTCGCACGGGCACACGGGTAAATATCTCGTACGGGTACACGGGTATACGGGTCCACCTCTACCCCCGAAGTTACACACGGGTAAAAACCCGACACGGGTAAACGGGTGTCGTGCAAATAGACACTGCCTTATAAAATATTCTTCAATATAAAATTTCACTAATTATTCATGATTCAATTTTTATCTAAACTCATATTCAAAGTTCACTATCGACCATTGTCTAATAATCCCATTTGAATATATTCCAATTAAATCAACTATTCCAGTAAACACCGAGATTTACAATATCCAACGACTAAAACCACAACGTATAAGTAGGGGTTTATGGCTAGTTTCCTGGGAAAGTTTTATGTCAACCCCTAACAACAGCCAATCTCTGGAATTAGGAATTTATACAATTGTTATTAGCCTCCTCACATCCTTCATCCAGTTGCCATTTGTTCCAATCGATTTTCAATCCACCTAAAAAACAACAACCAGAATGAAGCCAACCGAGAACAGCAACTTTTTAAAATCTGAAATCATATATGCGCAGATGAGAAGAAAAAAATGTTTCAGTCGTCAAGCAGAGAGAGGACGGTGGTTTGTATGTCGGAAAAGGTGGCGTTGCACAGGGGGACTTGAGATCGGTTGGAGTATGCGCGAAGAGCGGTGGCGCGCAGGTTGGCATTGTGTGCGCCTCGAGCTTGCTTCAGGCGAAGTGGACGGTTCGGTTCGCTGATCGAGTCGGCTGGCTCCCTCCCGGGGTCTGTCGGCGTCTCTGTCGGTCGGCGCGCGTCTCTGTCTCGCTCTCTCCTACTCCCGTAATCTCGTTGGCCGCGCGAGAAATATGCGTGTACCCTTTGGCTGGCTCGGCGCTGTCGAGTCGTCTCGACTCTCGAGCCGCGCCAGTAGTCGGCGGTTCAGCGATCGATACGCCATTGCGGCGCAGCGCGACCATGTTCGTCGTTTGACGCGCAGCATTGCGTTTGCAAAGCCGCGCTTGTAGACACGCACGCGAGACGCCCCGACGATGATCGCTCAGCGCGACCTGGTGCTGCGACGCGCGCGACGACGACGCAGACGAGAAGCCCTCTAGCCAGTGTACGTTGCATGTGCATGACAGTGTGTGTGTGTGTGTGTGTGTGCGAGTGTGTATGTGTAGGTGCGCGCGCGCGCTCGCGTCGTTATCGCGCGACGTCGAGACGGATGCTGCGCGACGCGCGGCGGGCCACCGACCCGTCGTCCGTTTTCTTTCTTCTCCTCGTCTCGTTCCCCGCGACACCTTTTTTTCCTTCGTCCTTCCACTCCTTCTTCGCTGCTGTTCGCGCGCTTTCCCAACTGTCGCCGTCGCGCTGGTTCGCGCGCGCCAGACAAGGACGCACGCCGATAATAGAGGTCCCACCGCGATATTCGTTGTTATTATTATATAATGACGCTCGGGGGACCGCCTCGGCATTTTTTCCCCGCACCTCCGTCGCTCTTGTCTGACGGGCGTGCGTGCAGTGTTGATACCTCCTTTGCATTCGAGCGTTGCGCACAAGATGACAATGATTATTCTATTGTTGCCATCACAATCCCGTGCTCATCGGCTCGCAGTCTCCACAAACTTCCAGGAACTCGACTCTGTTTATGCACATAGATACTGTCGGCGAGCTCACCATCGCTCGCCGTTCGGCCTCTCGAATTACACGGCTCCTGCATGTGGACAACAAAATTACTATCATACAAAATTTTTTGACACAAAAAAACATCAAGCACAAACTGTAAAACTCACCATTGTTCGCAATGATTCACCGTTTGTCATTCACTGACTTTCCAACTGGGAAAGTGTTTCGGTTTCGAAATCAAAATAAAGTGCAAAAAATTACTTACATGTAAACAAAAATAATGCCAAGCTGGAATCTGTGCTGGCATTTAAGTCCCCCCCAAAACTGCAATCAAAACAAACTTGTTTACGAAATGTAGATTCAACAACAAGCGAGTTCTTTAGCTAGAATCAACTGTCAGATTGGTAAAGAACAAAAAAATAACAAAAAACAGAGTGTCGAAAAACAAACCTTCGAGGAGATGGAAATAATTGAATGAACATTTTTTTTTCTTCCATTGCTCAACTCTCGATAATGATAAAAACGGGTGGCAAAATGTTATCCAAAAATTATGATTTGCCACTCGAAGCGTGGAATCGGCAGTGTACGTACGGTTGCGATAAAATAAATAAATATTAGCGGACATACCAGCGCGACCCTGCGTGTGGTATTTCGAGAGCGCAGAGGGCGCCACTGTGCGATCTCGCGCGAGCGCCCGTGATTTGTGCCCCTGAGAGATCAGTAGCTCGCACACTTGGGGTTTTTTAACTCGCCAGCTACGACGCGAGTTCGAATTTCGCTTGGCCATTGAGATTCGGGGATGTGTCCCCATGTGCCAAGGGGTTTTCGGGCGCTCGAGTGAACGTCACAGTGGTGCAGCCGCGTTATCTAAAAACGCTTTTCCGTGGGATCGATCGACCATTTTTGGACCGATGTTACAGTTATTGCGATTGAGAGTGCAGTGGGGTTATTTAAAGAGTACGGCTTTGGTGACAAAATAACCAGGATCTAACGTGTGATGGGATTTTTTGTGTCCAATCGAGTGTGGGAGGGGAGAACGCAAAATGATTTTCGGACTCGATTGCAATCACTTCTTTGGACAAGGTTTTTTTCCCCATTTTATACATTTTCCACAAAAAATTAATCAGTTCAAATTTCAGATCGTTTTCGTATAGAAAATCATGTTTGTTATAATTTGCAAAATTGTTTTTGAATTATTTACAAAATTGCAAAAATTATTTGTTAAGTTTTTATTTTTTTTTTATTTTTATTTTTTTTTTTTTTTGCAAAAATCACAAAATCGAACGACCGAATCTCACGTAGCTTTTGTTAAATATAAAAAGATCAATCGGAAAAGTACAAAATCGTGCGAAAAAGTATGAATTATTGACAAGACGAAAAACATCAATAAACATAGTTCTAAAAAAAAGTTCTACATTTTTGAAATGTACCTGTGAAAATACATCAGGTCGAAAAAGGGCTGATAATCATAAAGGCATCGATTTAAAAATCACATAGGGATGAAAATAAACAAAAACAAACAAATACAATGAGTGTCAAATTTAAAAGGAAGAAGTTTAAAAAAAAATGATTTTGAACAATGTTTTGTATAAATGAACTGAATAATAATTCACAAAATCATTTTCATTCAATTATCAAAAACATTATCAAAAGTCCACTTGGCATTGTTTGTATGTTATTTGAAATTGCGTAACTCAAGTGAAAAAAAAGACGGTTTGTTTTCATTCATAACAGAATTAAGTTTTATAAAAGAAGAAGAAAAAAAAGAATCATCGTGCATTTTGCGACAAAGAATAAAAAATTCGGGATGTATATTTTTGTCGATCGAGTGTAAATAATTGTTTTAAATTAATAACACGAGAGCCTTGGACGGAGTGTCGAAAAATAACATTTGATAAAAACATCATTGCACGTTTAATGAACAATTTGTGGGACAACAATGTTGATTAATAATAATAAAAATAATGACTTTTGTCGTTACGATAAATATGAACGTCAAACAAGGAGAGAAATTGACTCTTGCAAGGATAGTAACATTTTTGCACGTGTCGTTGCCGGGGACTTCAAAATCATTGAATTAATCAATTAATTGATCGTCACTACATAAAAGACCAATTTTTTTTTGTTACAAAAAACCGGCCAATTTAGTAAAAATAACATTTTTGTTATAAAAAAAATTACAATGTTCTCGCAGTTTCGTTTTCTATGTGTTTTTGATGCGACAATTCGTCTTTCTTATAAAACAAATATTATGCTAATGAATTATCGAGAGTTGAATTTTAATCAACTTTTTGCACGTACGAAACTGGAATAATAAAATGTTGGTTTGTTGATGAAAAGTTAATATTCGTCTTAAATTGACTAATCATGCATAATACATGCCGAGTTTTGTTATTTGAGAAGAAATTGCAGCTACACACTTTTTTGCACAAGTTTTTGATCGTAAAAAAGCAGTTTGGACCAATCAAATAATCGCATTACCATCGTTTCATTGACAGAAAAAAAAACTCAATTTTAGACACAAATAAATTATTCCCCATAAGTGATTTATAAAAGCAAAAAAGAATCATTACTCATTCAACCTTTTTCTTTCTCTTATTTTTTTAACATAAATTCACATATTGAAAGGATAAAAAAAAGAAGAGGGAAAAACATTGTTGAAAAATCTTTTAAAACGTCGTTTGAAATTTATTTATAAAAGTTATCAGCGGATGCCGTCTGGATTCACAGTCCACGAGCAGAAACGTTTTTAATGTACTATTTGTTTTCATAATATTTGAATTATGACAATTTATATTCAATGATAATCTTGTGGATTTGACTCTGAATTATACCGAGTTGTACGTTTCAGTAAGAACAAAAAAAAACAACAATCAACTCAACATATACATTTTATCGCAAAGTCCAATATTGTAACATTTAGATAAAAGTTTTACCTTTGATATGCATTGTTATTTAAATTGCCTTTTTGCACAATTTTTTGTTGTTATCCTAAAAACAACTGCGAACGCCCGTAAGAAACGAAATGGAACTAAAAAATTTTTTTCTGACCTTTCGAGAGGGGAAGACGTCAAAAGTTGGCCGCAAAAAATATTGATTACATCATTGTCATCGCTGCACAATATCTCATACCTTCTTTTTCTCCTTTTTTTTCACTACCAAAAATTTATTTTTAATTCCTTGCCCGTTATGATGAAACGCGAAATTTTCAGTTTGTGTGTGTGGAATTTTGCCATGGAGCACTGCGTCCCGAGAAAACCGCACTCGAACAATTATTCTAATTGTAACATTTTCATTTTGACTCCACAGATCCAATAAAAGGAATAAAGATGACCAGTCAGTCGTACAGTCCGCAACTGAAGACAGTGCTAAAGTCGTTTCAGCTGTCGGCTGTTAAAAGCCTGCAGGGACCGAGTTCAGCCCTTCTGGGCATGGATTGCAAAAGTCTCCTGCAAGAACAATCGCCTTATTGTCCAGGTAAACAAATTCACAATTTTCATCCTTCCATAAACAAACTTCAGAAACAATTTTTCCATTTCTTCACCTTACTAAAATTCATTTAGACATTTTCAGATGTTTATTTACATTTTTCGAGAATCGATTTTGAGCAACTTTTGAAAAAAAAACCCATTGGACGAATAAGAAGACGATGTAAGAAGTGCAATTAAGATGACAAAAACCAACAAACCGCGATAATGAATCCGTCATTCCACGTTGGTCGCTTTTTTTCTTTTGCATTTTTTTTCGTCGGGGTAGCTCGCCACAGAAGTACTGTTAAACGAAGGAATGTTGTGATTAATGTAGCGCATTCCATGTTAATACGAACGTGCGCGTGGTTCGATAACGTGATGTTCGGATCGTGATGTCGAACGGAGAAAAAAAATACCCTTATCACAACCGGGAGATTGAATTGTCGAATTTTTTTTATCCTCGAGCGAAAGAAGTTTGAACCGATCGGGCTTTTAGAACGATGTTGAAAATAAAATAAGAAAGAAATCAGATATTGGGTCGTTGAATCGTCAAAGATGATTCAGTGACTACCAGATACAGGATTTTTCATGGAACTTTGAATACATTTGTCTGGGATATTTTTTACGGACCAAGTTTGAATCAAACTTCGCAGATTAGAATATTCGACGAGATCTAAAAGTGTAAAGTTGTTGGGTAACGTTTTTCATTTGACTTTTATTTTTTTTTTCTTTCGATTGTCTTGGTAACCGATCCGGTTCAACTTCTCAGCTGAAAGTTCGTATAGACCGTTTATGATCCATCTAAATAATTTATTCGGTTAATTTAAAGTAGAAAATACCACTCCTCTTGACATTACCATCGTCATTATAATTCAACGCGAAGACAAGAAAAATATCACAAGCGCTCTATCACCGGCAATCTTATCAGTTACGGGACACTTGAAGAAGTCTTTTTCGTTCAAGATCATTCGACCATTATCATTTGTTTCGAGCTGAAAATTCTCATTTCGTGAATATAATTGATGGAACAGCTGATTTACGAGCGAGCACAAAGTATCCCAATTCGTTATCAGTGATTCATAATTTGGAACAAAGTCCTTGAAGCGAGGCGATTGTTTTACATCTCGAGGAGTCAAGAAAATTGGCATCAACTTTTCCGCGGAAGAAAATTGCGCAGTCAAAAGTTGCGCTTCCAAGAAACAGCCTGACACTAATGCTCTGTGAAATGGCAGATACGATCTGAGATTCTTTATTTAATGGAATATTTCTTATTGTAAGAATTAATTGTTCCTTTCATTCATCACGCCTCTGACACAAAGCCGAGCTTTGTGCACGCATGCACCAGTCTGGACAAATTAATGAACCATTTAAAAGGAAAAACTAAATAAATTACAGTGGCGTAATTGTTTAGTAAGTTCCGCCTAAGAAAAATGGAACAAAGATGACCAAGTCACAGAGAAAGGAATTACTTGATCCATCTAATTTTGTTCACTTTTTCTTCCTTCTCCAACTCTTTCTTTCTTTTTTTTTATTCTTTTTCTTATTTTTATTCAATTCTTTTTATTTGTACAAAATTGAAGACGTCTGATGGAGAAGAACCAGAGATTCTCAAGAGCCTCACATGTGTCCAACAAATTACATTCGGATCACTGTCAAGGATTTGAGCGTCGTATCTCCTTCGAGTTGTTGCAAGCGTATTTAAAATTGTTTTCTCAACGCGTAGAGATAATCTATCGCGAGCGATCAATCGCGCACAAATAATAACCGGGAGAAAACAGGCTGACTCGCGGACACACTCGTCGTACAAACAAATTTTGCCTCTCTTACACGGAGCCAATTATTGATCGCGTACTCGGCTTTTATCATTCGATGAATGATACGAAAATAACGCATCCGCAAATAAAGTCCGCGTCAAATATGCAGGGCATGAATTTATTCAGTCGCCGAGGAGCGAACGCGCCTCAGTGAATTTTTCTCAATTTCGTTTCACCGAGGCAAAGATGATGAGGCCACTTGATATAATTAACCGGTCAATCGAGCAGTCGATGATCCGCCTTGGAAAAAAAAGAGCAGTTTGATTTTATAAGCCTAAAATCGATCACTGGTTGGAACAAACGAGCTTTTATAAATATACACATTCCAGGTGTTTCGTTTCGTTGCGAAAATAAAGTGCACGGTGCCATTGCACCCTAAAAATAATTGACAAATGGTTGCGCTGAACGTTTTCCGTCATTGTCAAATTCTGAAAAGTTGAGTTTCCGTAAGGAGGCCAAAGCGCCTTGACCCGTACTTTTGCGCCTTCTTTCAAAATAAAAAAGAACCGACGAAAGAAAAAGTTGACGTTTCGTTAATGTCAGCAGACGGTTAAAAATGCGACTTAGCTGTTTGTTGGCACATTGTTTAGTCTCTGTCGAAGTGAAAACATCCTCCTCCGATCTGGCTAAAGTGTGTTATGGGTGCAGCCGCGTGCGCTCGATAAAGTTGCAAACGCAATGAAAAATAACGCGATTCAGGTCCGGAGAGGGGGGATATTAAGTTTTACCAGTTTGATAAGAACGAGAGATCGGTCGCAAATCGCAGTGAAAGCATCGGTTAATTGATAGGTCTATTCTTTGTTGAAAGATGAAACGATCCCGGTCGTGTGTACATCTGCTTTGAAATGCTGATTGTTCGCCGATGGGAAAGATAAAGGGATGTTTGTCTTCGGGCGATAAAAGTTTAGGCGCTATGAAATTTGAAGAAACAGCCGATGAGTAATGGTGTTAGGTTATTCTGTTTAAAATTTGTCATTGCCTGTGTTGTGTAACGCGGAACGGGACGTCGCGAAGTTCTATTATAGATTGTTGATACAGCAGTCTTTTGCAGAGGTCACCGGTTATTTGATCCGAGTTTTGGTATTGCGTGACACGATCAAACGATATGGCACAAATTGACAGTCCGGATGGGGGGTCTCGTTTACAAAATATGCCAACAACAATGTCCCAACCAACCAAAAGACTAAATAATAAATCTCCTTGCGGTGTATCAAGTTAATGTTAAATGTATCGGGTGAAGTTTCAACTTTGCAGTCTGGTATATAAAGTTGATCGAAATTGATTCTCTACTTTGACTTTTCATTTCCTTTTAAGGTGGGATGTGCAGTTCCGCAAAACAGTCAGGTGGTTTTCTAACTTTTAATATTTATTTCACTAACAATTTCTTGTTGATAAAAAATTTGGTCTCATAAATGAGGTATTGATAAATTTACAATTGTTAGTTATGGTGATACTTTAAAAAGTTTTTTTTATATAAATGAATTGCTGGGTGATACTCAAATGCGCCGGATGAGATAATTTCATATGTAGTTGCGCCTAAATCCATGTGCAGTTCCGCCTAATTCTGCGTCCATGCAATTGCGCCGGAATAAAAAAAATATATGCCATTGCACCGAAGATAAATTCTTAACGAATATCAATCAATTTTTGTATTCAAAATCAAGATCTCAGAATCAAATCCGTACACACAATGGAGTCAATTTCGCAGCCCTGCCAATTTTTCTCAGAGCAGATCTAATCACGACCTACCAGTGTACAAAATTTCAAGTCGATTCAACTCTCGGAAAATTACCAAAAAAAAAGGCAAAGGGTATCTCAGACGCAGTTCGCCCGGTGCACATTGAAAATTCGTACACACGATTGATTCGATTTCGCAGCCTTGCCAATTTTTCTCAGAGCAGATCTGATCATAACCTACAAGTGTACAAAATTTCAAGTCAATTCAGCTCTCGGAACATTACCAAAAACTCAATTCAAGCGTTTCTCAGACGCAGTCCGCCCGGTGCGCATTGAAAATTCGTACACAAAATTGATTCGATTTCGCAGCCTTGTCAATTTTTCTCAGAGCAAATCTGATCATGATCTACAAGTGTACAAAATTTCGAGTCGATTCAACTCTCGGAACAATACCAAAAACTAAGTGCAAGCGTTTCTGCACTTATGCAATATTTCAATTCGGCGCAACTCATATATATTTTGATTCAGTGCAACTGCGTAATCTAAACGCAGGATTCTTATCATTTTTTTTCATGTCGGCGCAATTGCAGAAGCTCCTAATTGCTAGTTTTGCTTATATTTTGAATAACAGTTTTTGAAACAAAACTGTCTTTGAAAAAGTATTGAAATGTAAAAAGTAATAATTATTATAAATTTTTACTATACCGACAGTCCCACCTTAAATAAATCTTTTCACTTGTCAACAAAATTATATTACTCAAGATTTGAAGAATGTAAAAAAGAAAAACAATTTTCTATTAATGAAAAAAAATTGGTCTCATAAATAAGGTTTCGATATGTTTACAATTGTTTTTAGTACAATATAGAAAATTGATTGAACTGATTGGTTGTGTGATTGCAGAAAACCCAGCGCATTTGGCCTCACTGCCCGTGAAGGACGTGGACAAACTTGAGGACCTTCCGGTGATCGCAGCGACACCCTGCAAGGAGGCCCGTGCTCCCCTTGAGGACTCGGACGACGATCCGCAGCCGGAGCGGCGCAAGGTCTACGAGAAGAAGGAGCTCGAGTTCCAGATCCCGATTCTCACCGCCCCCGACCAAAGCTACTCGGAACGATGCGAGACCGTGCTCGAAGGCGAGCGGATATCCTGCTTCATAGTGGGCGGCGAGCGACGGCTCTGCCTGCCCCAGATCCTCAACACCGTTCTCCAGGACTTCTCGCTGCAGCAGATCAACCAGGTGTGCGAGGACCTGCAGATCTACTGCTCGCGCTGCACGCGCAGCCAACTCGAGGAGCTCAAAATCTCGGGCATCCTGCCGAGGAACGCGCCTTCCTGCGGCCTCATCACGCAGACCGACGCGGAGAGGCTGGTGAGCGCTCTGCTGCTGAGGCCGGACTGCGTCGTGCAGGACGACGTGTACGAAAAGCCCGTGAAAAAGGACACCGACGAGGAGTCCATTTCGAGGTTTAAAGTTTACCATGAGTGCTTCGGCAAGTGCAAGGGTATCTTCGACGCGGACAATTTCACGTCTGAGGATTCGGCTTGTATCGAGTGCCTCGAGTGCCAGTGCCGGTTCTCCCCGCAACGATTCGTGCGCCACGCGCACCGATCCCTGGAAAAGCGAACCTGCCACTGGGGCTTCGACTCGGCCAACTGGCGCTCCTACCTGCTCCTCTCCAGGGACCAACCGCATTACAATAAAATCGTCAACTTCTTCCGTGAACTCAAAGAACAAAGGCTGCTCCCCAATCCTAAAAGAAAATTGGAGGTGTGCTATTTAAAATTAATTATTTTCGGTTTGTTCTGTTCATTTGTCATTTTGATCTTGATATGAAATTGTTTTCATTAGAAAAATTGTATGAGCTGAATGACAAATTTTTGCAGGGATGTTGGTATAACACTCGTTGTGAATCGAGTGAAAAAATAGCTAATCCGATATCAGTGTGTGAATAATAGAAAGGCATTTAAAAATATTCGAAAATTATTGATCGAGCGTTCCTCTACCCGCAGGGATTTAATTAGTGGCGTATGATTTAGTTACAGCACGAAACGGAGAGGTTGACGAAACGACTGAAAAAGGATGTGGGCAGAGACGATTGTCCTGCTGGAGCGTACAATGGGATGTATCATCCGATGTCGTCGGTGACCAGCGCCAACGACTCCTATCTGCAATGGACAATCTATGAATTAACCGCGAGGGGGCGTCAGCATTTAGACCTTGGTCCTGTAAACATAATAAAGAAAGGTACACTTCACTGATTTGCAATCAACTAAAAACCTTCCTCTCGCTCGTTGTCAAGACACTTTTACAAAACCTAAGATGAATGGGGGCACATTTTTAGAACGGCTCACTTTGTTAAAATACGGATTAAGCGACAAAAAAAATTATTAAAAAAGAAAAGAAAGAAAACAACATTGCAATAATTAAAAAACTGTAAATAGTCAGCAAGTGTCCTCGATTTAACTTTTTGTTAAAATTAAAAACCGATATGTTTACAATAACTGCGATAACGTTGCTCGCACTGTAATGTCGACCTGAATCCGTGACAACAAAGGTAACTTTGAAGCGCACAGTAGAAGCTCCAAAGTTACAATAATTGTTCAGCATTACGGTACACAATAAATAAGGCCTTGCTAGTTGGTTTTGTACAAATTTTTCTTTGCCTTTTTGCCCGTCAATTTGCTTCTCTTTAGAATTATTCACGCCGTTTCTTTTTTTGTATAGTTATTGATCTATCCCGCTTGCTCCGAGGGCTAAATTATTGAACACCTTCGGGGAATAAAAAATAACAAAATTTACACACTCACATATCCGCGATCGATCGGTGCACTAATTCTAAAACAAAAATTGACCGCAATGTGAAAAATAAGCGCTTGAAACAAAAATGAATAAAACATTTATGATATTTAAAAGAACTCAGATATCGATGTAGCAATTAAGAGCGACTGTTATTTGCGATTGGGGTATTCATTTGTGTAATTGGTTACAGTCCACCGATGGTGCCTGCGTACCTGAGTCGAGGACCGCCCGTATTGCAGCATCCGGAGAGGGTGGTGCCATTATCAGAGTACGAGCGGTTCGAACCGCATTACCAGCCGAACGTGGCGCTGGCGCCGATCCCGGCGCACCCCCTTTCGCTGATGTCCCCGTCGTTGTTCCCCCACCACCGGCACTACTACGACAGACGGCGCTACTGTATGGGAAGTCCGAGCCAGCAGAAGGAGCGCCATCTGTCGTCGCCGAGTTTGCCGACCGTCAAGTCGGAAAAGAAGGCGCCAGCGTCGCCAGGTGGCGCTCGCGACGACGAGGACGCGAGCGCCGCGGTCACGTCGTCGACCGTGAACCCGGAGGTGACGGCTGCGGAGACCGCCGAGACGTCAGCGCCCGCGGCGTCGCCGACCAGCGACTCGGACAACGACGCGAGCGCCCCCTGGAGCTACCCCCTCGATTACGATCTTCCCCCGCAGGTGCAGCAGCTCATTCATCATCTGATCAGCGAGAATGCGTACCTGCGCCGGGAACTCGCGCGGCTGTCCACTCAGGACGAGAAAAAGGCTGACACTAGCGCCGCCGATAGCACTGAGGGCAACAAGGAAGAAGTTAGCGAAGGTAGCGACGCCAAGGAGCCCGAGCCCACTAGCGTCACTACCATCGTTGCTACCGAACCGTAGTCCCCTCTCTCGCCATACGCAGGAAGCTGAATTAACAACCTTACAGATGTGAAAGGTTACGTTGTTTTGTTGTGCATACAACCTTCTAAATTCGAAGACCCAACTTTTTCATTTGTACAAAGTTAAATTTTTTATTTGTGATCGTGGTATCAGTTTTAGTAACCTCTTTGGGAGGTTTTTGTTCTTTTTTTACGGATTCTTGTTTTATGAGAAAACTCTGATCGTTCGAACGATCCAGCTTCCTGTACGATTAGTGTAAGACACGGCGCCAGGCGGCGCCACTGGGCAACCCGTAGGAGTGACCGCACGCGCTTTTTATAAGGTTTTTCAAACTTTTATAAACGACTTACACAGTGAGGGGGGGAGGGGATTTGGTAGCACTTGTCCCGATTCGACCGCGCAGATGGCGCTGCGCGCAACTTCCCGTATGTGCCATAATTCTAATTGCTTTTGTTGTTGGCATGAAATCATGAGTACCTGAGCGCAGTCGAATAAAGTAAGGTTCTTGAAACGGTTTCGGTTTTTATTTCTGAAAGTAAAAATTATTCTTTTTTTTTTTAATATTTTATCTTGTTTTACAACTTTCTTGCTTTTATATGGGACTGCCATATTTGAGGGAAACAAGGGATGCTTTGGTCTAAAGCTTTCGCCAACGATTTCTGCCGTTTTGTCTGCGAATCGGGACGGCTTTTGTTTTCGAAGAACGAGGGCGCGCGCATCGCGTCCAAGTGCCACGCATGCGCGCTCTCTTGTTTCCTCTTTTTTTATTACTATTTTTGTACCAGTGGGGTCGCTGCACAACTCGAGACCTTTTGTTTCCCAATCGAGCACATTTGTTACGATTGCACGTTGACAAAGGATAAATTTTCACTGCAATAAATAAACCAGAACGTTGAAACTGAACGTTATTGAATAGCAATTTCACTTTTGTCAACTTGCAGTTGCGTTTCAACAGTATTCGAATTAGGTTGACATATATATGACAAAAAGAAAAAGAAAGAGTTTAACCGCAATAAAAGAAAATGAAAAACGTTGCTCAACCGAAAAGTCGTGATTGATAGTCCATTATTGTGTTTTGTTGTAATTTATTATTATTACTTCGACTTTGTCCAAATCGTTTTACGCTGATTGGCCAATAGTGATATAATTAGAGGGCGTGAAACGTTCATGTGATATTCTTGCGATTTAAGTTGTTTTAGTTTGTGATTTCTTTTTCAGCGAAAAATTGAAGCGGAAAGCAAGAAAAAAAATTGATTACAAAAAAAGAATAAAATTGCATCAGTTGCGCTCTAGTCTTCGATCGACATAATGTACAGAAAGTAAATAGATGAAAAAAAATAAATAAAAAGAACTCATAAATTGACTCTGTACAAAACGATGACGTTAACAGATTTTGCGTTCAAATTGTAAATATGTAGATTTCATTTTATTCCCCTCCTACCCTGCCTTTATCGCGGTAGGAGTTTGTGTGCAGCGACCCCATGCGGCGACTTTGCGAAGTCGTTTCTTGTCTCTTTGTTTCTTTCTCTCTCACGGGAACCAATTGTAATAGACAAATAATCGACGCTCGTTAGGACTGATTTTCGTAAGCGTTATAATAAAAAAAATCACCCGACATTTTGCGATCTGCGATAAGATTGCGAATCGCGGTGAACCAACTTGTTTGTGAAATTCCGTCGCTACGATCCGGCACGATTTCTTTGAATCCTTTTCTGTTTTTTGTTTTTTAGCTCGCAGCATGACGATTTTTCCTCTTTTCGTTTCATTTCGAAGGCAGACAAAAGAAATTGTGACAAGAATGACTGCACCTGCAGCGCCATCTGCGTTTGTCCGAACTGCTCAACGCGCCTGCGCAATGGATCGTCGGACAAAGCGCAGAGACGCCATGAAAACGAAAACTGGAAAATATCGTGGTCAATTATTGCTTAGTTGTAAGATATTTATTTGACAGAAATGTGATTTATTTATTTTTGACAATTTTCAAAGATATATTTTATTATTTATGCGCCTTATTTATTTTTTAACGACCATCGTGCGACGGAATTTCAGATCTGTTCGTCGGTTCTGTCGGACGTCATAACCGCATAATGTATATAAACATACGTTCTCTCGTCATAGATATATTAAATATAAATATATATATAAATATATAAATATAAAAATGATGAAATGAAAAAACGTAAGACTTAGTATTAAGGGTTAATTAAGATTAAGACATTATGCGAATTATTGCAAAAGTACAAAAACCTTAGGTGCTACGTTGTTACGCTAGGAAATGTGTCACGAAGGACGAGGATGACAAACAATCGTTTTTATAGATTAAAAAAAAATAACACGAATCGAAACACGTTATATAGAATTGTCTTTAATTGTATTTTCCATACAAATTCACGTGGTCGAAGACATGATTTTCGGTCGCGGATAACAAACGAAAAAAGAAAAAACAATCTTTTAATATCAACGCATAAAATTGTGATTTTATTTTTGTTCAAGTTGAATGTCTCTTTGAAAAATGCTTTCGTTGTCCGAGTAATTTGGTACGAGAATTTTTAACGCTTTTGGTTCGTCTGTATCATTCGTTTTTTTTTACTTTGCTCTTCGCGCTGTTAGAGTTTCGACTGTTTCCATAGCCGACATACATATTTAGTGAAAGAAGAAAAAAAAACAACAGATGATTCTTAGACTTTTATCTATCCCTCTCAGTCGCACACATACTTGCATTGTACAATGAAACAAAGATTTAAAGAAATACTCGTTTATATGAACGATCTTGATTAGTTGCCTGAAGCCGACTTCGACTTGCCAGATCAATTTTCGTACTTGTGTTTCACATTTGCTCTTTATCTTTTTTTGTCTTATTCTTACTCCGAATTATCAATGATTTGGCGTTTCGAATGCGCGTGCTCAAGGATGACAGATTTTTTCAAAGCAATCTAGTAGGGTCTGGACATAATGATTGAAAGATATATGACGAGAATAAATACAATCATTATATTCTATATGATAAAAGAAAACACATTGTATACTGTGTTAACGCTATAAAGTAATGTAACGATGATATAAGGAAAACCCACCCAAGGTAAAGAATTTATATATAGTCTACGTTTTTCATACACACTCATGTCAGTTATTGTATTTATCGTAGGACCAAGAGGAGAAGTAAAAGAATATAAAAAAGTAAAAAAAACCAATTTAATACGAAACGATTATTATTATAAATGGGTTAGCGATTTTTCGAAAATCATCAGTGACTGTGCAACCAACAGAGACATATTTGCTAAGATTTTGTTTGTTTCTAATTTTTCTACCGATTTAAGAGGTGTTAAGAGTCCAATTGTGATAACGAAATAAATATAATTGTGTAGAGAGCGCAATTGTGAGCGATTTTGTGAACTTGGTTTTGGATTTTGATCATTTGATTAGTGCGAATGAAAAACAAAATTTACCAAACAAAAAATAACTTACGCCTAAAAAGTTCGTTTTTTTTTTTTTTTTTTTTTTACTAAAGTTTACGTACTTA
>JAAMPD010000032.1:122872-186876 GCA_025266255.1 Trissolcus basalis
ATTTTGTATCATTTGATTAGTGCGAATGAAAACAAAATTTAACCAAACAAAAAATAAACTTACGCAAAAGACGTTTTTTTTTTTTTTTTTTTTTTTAAAGTTTCGACTATATCATTGATTACGAATATCTGTTTCGTTGTAGCAGTTGCAAAAAAAAAACACATTCCAACTTTAAACAAAAATGTTCAAAATTATTTCAGACTCTTTTTTTTAATAAAACTAGATTGCAAAATCCATAAACTGAGTGGGAAAAACGTTTCATCGTTAATAAAACTGAAATGTTTTTCTCAAGATGAAACGTCAGTTCCGATTTTGTTTTAAGTTTGTAAATTGTATTATAATCATATTGATCCGTTAAATATTTCACTTCAATTTTTGTCTCTTTGAATTTATTTTCTAATAATCTATCGCTAAAATATACACCATTTATAATATGAGTTGAAAAATTGTTTTTAATTATATAATATGATTGTATAGTAATGAAATCTTTTTATTATAAGAACAGTTGACGTTTCATCTTGATTACAGATCGTTGTCTCAAGGGTAGTCTTGTAAGCGGAACAAATCAGGCACGATTTTCGAAAAATTCGCACGCAATCTAGTAAAGCGATAGATAATGTGTACGTACTTTATATATTAATCTGTTTGGTAAATGTATAAAGAATTCAATTGAAAAATTGTTTGACTGCCACGTCACGAATGACGTATAATCAATTTGAAGCATGATACAATGTCGCGCGAATAGTGTGACCCAATGAGACCCATGAAATGTTCGTATTTGATAATCGAGAGTGAACGTTTCAATTTTTATTATATTATTTGAATAAGAAAACAAACTGTTGAATTTATTCAATTGCCGAAAATACATGACCAATTCTGAATCATATTCATTTTAGAAATTTACATCACAATTTTTGTTGGCGCTTGATAAATTGTCAATCTTTGGTAACAATTTTATTTTATAGACTTTGAATTCTGTTGATTCAATTTGCGGATCAATATTTTGTTTTCTTAAACACCTATATCGTTTGTAAAAAAATTGTATCCGTCTGAGAATGTTCCTCAGATGCATTTTTTTTAAGCTTGACGTGTTTTCGTCGTTTTTCAAAAACGTGATCTTTTACATTTTATTTATTCAACGATTCAGATAACAATTACAGTTCAAACGATGATACACCAACTTGTTCATGTCTCTCTTTCTTTGTTTTATTTGTCAAAACAAACTTACAATTTTAGCGGTAAATGTGAAAAAGAAATTGCGCCAAGTGTATGTTATTTGATTAAGTAAAAAAATTTATCTGTGAATTCTTATAAGGGTGAATGACGTCAGAGACAAATAAAAAATGAAAAGTGTGTATAGAAATAGATACTGAATTCTCATTTACAATTTTCCCTGCCAAAAAAGATCAATTTTCTATAAGAAAACATTTTCTTTCTTTCCCCCTTTTATAAAAATCATTTTTGCATAATATTCTATAAAGAAAATATATTGCATTTCTTGTAAAAATCTCTAAGTGTCTTTTTTTTTCTTATACAGCGCCATCTGCAGATCAGGTCAGAGACACCATTTTTCAAGAGACTTCCGCTTTTCCTGCGCGGAGTTCAACCACCCCGGCGCGTCAAAAATGCTGAAAATCGTGCAAAATGACACCGCTCTCGTAATTTCCATGCGAAGTTTCAGCGAATCATAAAAAGCTCTCTCCGAACCAGTCGAAACCTGTATGGCGTGAGGATGTACCTGTGTCCCACCTCACGGTGACACTCCGAACGCGCGCGACTGTGTGCGCTCACGCACACATGCCGCGGGGTTGCAAGGCACGGTGTACACTCGCGCACAAAATATATCCACCGCGACCGCCTCGTCACAAAATGTATTTATAAAAAAGACAAGCGGTCCAGCGCAGGAACGTACAACTCCAAAACATTTTTTTATCACCCTTCACAGCCAACCAAAATTCGCTCCAATACTTTCTACTTTTCCTACTCTGAAAATTGTTATTTAAAATATAAAAATAAAAAACCATAAAACATGCGAATCATTTATAAAAAAAACTTTTTAAAGTATCACCATAACTGAAAATTGTAAATGTATTGAAACCTCATTTATGAGACCAATTTTTTTTTATTAATTAACAACCAATTGTTTTTCTTTTTTACATCGTGAAAAAATTAGTTGGTAATTTTGTCGACAAGTGAACAGATTTATTTGGTGGGAATGTCAGTACAGTAAAAATAGCGTTTTTCAAATGATAATTAATCATAATAATGTTAACACTTTATGTCTAATATTTACTATTTCTTTATAATTATTTTTTGAAAAATTACAGGTTCAAATTTTTTTTCTATAACGTTCAAAATTTGTTTAAAATTGAATCATATGTATTTTTGACTGACATAAACAATTAGGCAAAGTATGAACAAGTTTCCTAAATTCAAATTCGATATATTTATTTTCAAACTATTGTAAAAATGCATGCTACGTACATCATTTCGTCCAATTTCTAAATTAGATCGTTCGTATTATTAGAATGAAATATTAAAAGTTACAAAACCACCTGTTTATTTTACGAAACTGCACGTCCCACCTTAAAATCACTTGAGAATTTATCCCAAAACATATCGTAACTTTATAAAATTCAAAACCATCTTTCAATGCAAATTTCACTAATTGGCAATTAAAATTTTCATCTAAAATCATATTCCAAGTTTCGACCTGTCTATAATAATCCGATCTGAAAATATTCTAATTAAGTGAGCCGACCATATAATCTTTGTGAGAAAAGGGCCTGTCTAGGTACAGTCCTGGGCCGATGTGCCCCCTCCATCTAAATCGGTGCGACGAAAATCGGCAGCTCAGGGAGTGACGGAGAGTTTGAGGGCACTTGCTCTCTTGTTGAGGGCGTTCGAACAGTTTTGTCTGCGGCCAATTTGAAAGCTGGTCGCAACAATGTGACACGAGACGCATTGTTGCGAACGAGTGTACGCGGTTGTTTACGAGTGCGGATCCGGTTGTTGGATCGGTACAGGTGTCCGTTCTGGGATCAACGCCGCTGCTCTGTAGTTGTGCGACCGTCGCGAACGGAAGCGCAGTGTGCCGATCTAGGCGCCGATAGGTCGCGCCAATGCACCCGATGACTTTGTGCTCTTTGTGATGGGGTTTTCGGCGTGACGTTTTTTTCATCCCGAAGATGGCTTTCCTGTGTCCAGTGAGGATACGTCGGGGCAAGAAGAAGAAACGTAAGTATGGTGGAGGGCTTGATCCTTCCACGCGCAGCATCTCAGACCGTCTCTCTTTCTCCTGCTTATGTATTTATTGATAAGGAAAAGGAAGCAAAAGTCCGTTTTTACGGCTGGACCACACACGCTCCGCCAGCCCCAACAGACAGATGTTACCAACACCAATATCAACACACCCGTTTCCAGTCAATTTTTCATCATTATCATTAAACATTTGCAAACCTGTCTTATCAAAAATCAAACTTTTCTATTCGATTATCCTGCTTCGAACTCGGTCAAACGTTTGACCACAAATGTCAGTCTGATTTCAGCTGGGTTTTTAAATCGAAAACATGTTTCCCCGACGGAATGAAAGTTTAGAAAAGTGAAAAGCTCTTGAAACGATGAATTAACATTCTGAGACACTGCCGGGTTTTAATTGTAACGTACCTGATAATGAACAAAGTCGAGCTAATTAAGTCGAGTTGTATAACAACCTTTGCATTTCTTGTTTTTTTTTTTTTTTCTTTTCGCTGTTAAGAATATCTTTTTATTCGAACCACCACCAAGTTTTCGTGATAATTAAATTTTACCGTACGGTACTAACGAATAAGAATGAGTGTTCCAAGTTTCTGTCCTGAATTCTTTCTTGTCTAAATATATACCTGTTCGACTTACAATCTAACTACAAACTAAATTTTGATTTGTCAAAAAACCACCGAGATACAAACATAATTATTATAGGAATAATTTAAATTAAGTGTTGGAATAATTACCAAATTGATTAAAAAAATTTCTTTTCTTCCAGCTGGTGTATATAGTTTTAATCTGGACGGCAAGGATGGAATGGGAACCGGCACAGGACTCGGATCGCGAGCTCCTTTGCCTCCAGGACGCATCACAGGTAGCGCGAGTATCGAGACCCTCGTGAGAGTCGGGATCGAGAAGGAAAACGGTTTGTCTCCGGACAGCAAGATGGTCATCATCCACGACTTTACGCCCTGCGTGGACGACGAACTGCAGGTCAAACGCGGCCAGGTAAGCGGAAGAGATCTGTTGAAAAAAGAGCCGTTAATAAAATTTATGACTGCTTTAAAAGTTACAGAAGAAGAGAAGCTTCAAGTTGGATTGTCTTTTTCAGATCGTTAACGTGCTCTACCGGGAGAACGACTGGGTTTATGTGATAGCGGCTGACACGCGAATGGAGGGTTTCGTACCCCACTCGTACTGCGCGCCTTACTCGTCGCAACTCGCCGAGTCGACCCTTGCGACCCTCATGAATAATGTTAAGAAAAAGTTGCCGCGGTCGAATGAGGACGGCGACGTGGCCAGCATGGGCCGGTCGCAGGGTCTCGAGGCCCAACAGACTGATACCGGTTCGGCCTCGGACTGCGAGAGTTACGCTCGCAACATCACCACTGCTGACATCAACGTCAACAGGTCCATCTCCCAGTCTCAGAATTCGGTCCAGACGACACCTTCCCAACCGGATGTGCATCCGTTCTTAAAGGTGGGGAACAAGTGCAATCAACTAATTTGGTTCTTTCAATGAGAGAGGAAGACGGCGATTTGGTTAATTTCGTGTTTGATTGATCAAGCTAATTGTGTCCGTAGGATCCGTCTGCGGGGAGGTACATAGTATTATACACTTTCGTTGCTCGCGATGAGAACGACCTGAGCGTCGAACGGGGAGAGTTTGTAACAGTCCTCAACCGGGACGACCCCGACTGGTTTTGGGTGCTGCGGCATTGCGACGGCAACGAAGGTTTTGTGCCATCTGGTTTTGTTTATCCGGGACATGTGCTTAATTCATACGCAACTACGAATACCACGACGACCACCACGACGACGATCTCCGGCGAGACACAAGCCTTAGGTATGAGAAAGAGTGAGAGATTGATAGACAAATGATTTGAAAATTTGATCGCACAATTGATTTCAGCTACGACGAATGGAAACGAGCAGATGCAACAGAAGGACCTGCGAGATTTTCGAGACGAGGCAACTGGCACCGAGCTCGTCGTGCTCTACGACTACAAGGCGCAGGCGCCGGATGATTTATCCGTGAGACGGGCCGACTGGATCTACGCGGATCTCGGCAACCAAACCGTCGACGGCTGGTTGTGGGCGTACGCGCCCAAGACCCGCAAATATGGTTTCATCCCCAAAGCTTACGCTCGTCCCCCTGCCATGACTAGTTTATAAAACATGACCATATGTTACTTTTGTATGCTTCCTATTTGTATGATTTTTAATGACAATAATAACGATATTTCTATACAAACGGGGACTTTTATTTTGCGGACGCGACATCGGTTATTGCGACTGTTAATTTTAGTGCACGACAAAGTTCACGTTCAGACTCGTGTGATCGGAGGTCACGTTTTTCACGAACCCTTCGTGCAGCACCAGACAGTCGCCATTTTGGAGCACCTGCCGGGGACACTGGGCTGTTCGCAGGGAGTTCACTGGACCGGTGTAAGTGAGAGAGCGGAAGCTCTCGTTATCGATGCTGTCCATCGCCTATAAATAATTCAGATCGATTAATCCATTTCAGAGCTGAATTGACTGGTTCGTTTTCAACTCAACATTCTCAATTCTTTTTTGCAGAAATCTCTCACCTGGATGCTGCATCGCAGGGTTCCGGCCTTCCCTCCGACATCCAGTCCAGTGATCCAAATAATGATGACGTCGCCCTCGCCCTCGTAAACGTCTCCACCGTTCCTATCGTTGCTGGTGTAGAGACTTTTGCGGCGCAGCCGAGCAGCCAAAACGGGCAACGGTAGTCTGTTTCTGTACTTGGCATGGATTTGACTCCCATTGAACAACCGCGCAGCGCCATCTCTATTTGGAAATACATTTTTCAAAATCATCTAATTTAAACAAGTGCGAAATAAATGTTGAACCAAACTAACGGCAGTTTCTCCGAAACCAACAACAGCGCCAAGCACCGGCTAGAGTTGCAAGCGATACTAGACGAGCCAAACACCACAGTGCTTTTCATCCCAGGATCGATGCTGATAACAGGAACTTCCGGATGATCGAACAAAAAATGATGCGTCAGGGCGGAAAATGCCACGTTCATGGAACAGTCTAGTTTGGGACACCTGATGGGTCTTCTGGAACACTCCAGAGTTTGGAAATTGACCTTCATCTCAGAAGCGTTCGAGGCCATACTGTTCATCTTCTGAACCATGTTGTAGTAGCTCGTCTGGTGGTTGGTCCTTCGTCGTGCGTCGTCCTGGATTTGTTTCCAGTCGTAGATCGAACTGGACTGACTGTGCATGGGAAACCTCCTGTCCCTCGGGGACGCTTGGATGAAATAACTACCTTCCATGTTTCGCATGTCCGATTTGATAGAAGTTTCTGACAAATGGTACGTCCTCGTTGAGTACAGTTTCGACTGGTCTGTGTAATCCCCGCTGTCCTGAGAGTAATTTGATACTGACTGTTGCGACTCCGAACGACAGTAGGTACAATTGTTATCTACAAAATATTATCACTGTTACTAATTTTTTCTTCTTTTGTAATTAAATTGGTTGTTTAAAGTTTATTTTAGGTTGGCTGAATGTTTGAGTACCAAAGTCGAATGGCGGGTTAGACTGGTGGTCCAGTCGCTTGATACAGCGATGACAAACAAGCGGCTTCTGGGTACAGGAACCGTCGTTGGATTCGACGATAACCAAATTGCAAGTGACGCAGAGTCCTAATTTCTCGTTCGTGCAGCCACTCAGAGTGTCATCGTCGTCGTCCTCGTCTTCCTCGGTCGATTCTACTCTGTGGTTCCTACGGTCCGTTGATTTTTTATCCATCATCACCACCTGTCTATTACTGACACGCTGATTCGGATTAGGGACCTTTCCATTGAACAGAAAGTTCTGCAATGAAACATGACCGAACATAACAAACTCGCCCTTTCAATAATGATTACGTTATTTACCTTGGGTCGATTTCTTTCAACCTCATCGGTTCTACGTGGGCGATTTATTTTCTCCATCCTGACGGGTGTTGTTCAAGGGCAAATTTTAACCAGAATCGAAAAATGTTCATAATATTGTACAGCAAATTTTCGGGCCAATATTTTGGGTCACGTGCCTGTTTCTATTTGTGTCCCGAAACAGTCATCGCGGTTACTTTTTTATCTATCGCGAAAAAATTTTGACACGAGAAGTTGGTCGCGCTCCTTTTCTCACAAATGTCATGTACAAAAACAAACAATTTCATTTGTTTGCTATTCACCATTTAGAGCACAAATTTTGTTACTTCAAAAACTACACATCCAAAAATCAAGAACCAAAATCAGTCTGCAAAATCTTTCCTTTTTGAATTATCCCCCTCTCTTTCTGAATTTTTGTTTGTTTCGGTTTTTTTGTCGACCGTCAAAGTTTTTGCGATGACTTGAATCACGCGCCAATTTTGTTTGTTGCGAAAGTGAGTCTCCAGAAATTGAACTACGTAAACAGTCGCGTCTGAGGAGGGAAGCAAATGTTTTCCTCGTAACGGCTATTGGCGAGCTGAGAAGTCGTGCCTGAATTAAGATCTTCGTTGTTTGTTAAGTTGTACTTGGGACTCATGCAGCAGTGTGAGGTCGACTTCAATTTCAGCGGCTTAGAAGATTTCAAGATGAAAGAAAAACTCAACAGCAGTCCCACCAAGGGGGACTTAGTAAACATACTTTATACAAATGAGGTGAGATCCACCAACCAACTTGACGACGAATTTATATCTCTCATTTTTCTTCTACCTGTTTTCATTCATTTCCTGATGGTAGAATTTATAATATTGCCGTTTTATGTCGTATTAAATTATATTAGTTAAATTTATCCTAAAACGAACGAAAATATGGTAGCTGATTTAACTTGCAAAAGACATGAATGGATGTTTGTCATAAATTTATTTGTCCCGCTTTGTGTTAGAGGGATTCTGACAAGGGGCGTGGTTTGTTTACAACATGATTTGTATAAAACGTGTACTTGAAATAATGTTTTGAATATCTAATATTCATGTATAAATAAAACAAAATCATATAAAGAATGTATAATAGAGTCGTAAGTTTTTGTTACATTCGAATGTAAGGTGGGACATACAACTCAGAAGAATAGTTAGAACATTATGTAATTTTTTATTATAAATCTAATTACACGAACGCATCTATAGCTAAATTTTGGAAAAATATAACTATTTCAAAAACTGAGATATTTAATCTATAAAAATTGGGCAAAATGATATGTACAGATATACGAAACATGCATGCATTTTTACAATAGTTTGAAATTAAATATATCGAATTTGAATTTTGACGTACCAGGAAAAAAGAACAATTTTCAACCTGCAAATTTGCATAAAATAATCTTAAAAGTATCATGAAGTAATTACTCAGATAAATATTAACAATACATTACATAATTAGTTATAAATGTCAAAATTATTATAATTAATTATCAATTGAAAATGCAATTTTTGCTGTACTATATGTCCCATCTTAAAAAATAAAGTAACTGATCTTTTTTGGTTTAAATACATATTCTGTAAAATTAAATTATATTCTTTCGGTTAAAATAACTTAATCCAATTAATACCACAGATATAGCATTGAAAAACGTGACCTGTCCGATTGAAAACATCATTCCAACGATAAAATCAATAAATTCAATTTCAGAGTGACTTCCAACAAAGAAATTTTACTGAAAATTAATTTTCAAATAACTTGTAAAAGTGTAGAGTAAATTTTTGTTTGTATAAATCAAGTTTAACGTAACAACAATTACTATCAAAATAACTGGATCATAAAATTTGTTGAATGATAACGATAAAATCAATAAATTCAATTTCAAACCAACTTCCAACAAAGAAATTTCACTGAAAATTAAATTTCAAATAACTTTGATGTAAAGTGTGGAGTACCTTTTGTTTCTATATATCAAGTTTAAAGTAACGACAATTACAAACTATTAAACTAACTTGAAAATAAAATTACGGAATTTGTTAAATGATTATATTGACTAAACAAAAGCAACAACAGGGAACAAAAACAAACCATGTGAAAGAGGAGAATGGCTTGTTGACGAAACTTAAATTTTTCGCGGGATTCTGTAGATGTCGTTAGGTGCGCACGTGGCGACGCGGTGTGCACGGTCTCGGTGGCAAGATCTTCAGTCGCACAGGTCGCAGGTCGCACTCGGTGCGTTGTCGCCCTCCCAACGCGCAAACGTCCGAAGACTCATTGTCGGAAGCGATCGCGCCTTGGTTGTAGCACGCTCTCATGTTGCATCGCACCTTGGACTAACGCTCTCGCGCGCTTCGCATCTCGGCCACGTCGCACTGCGAACATGATCAACATGGAGACCGATAAAATCGTTGACGATACGAACAACGCGAACGTCCAGGTACGGCAACAACCAAAACACCCGCCCTATCAAATTTCACGCCCAATCCGGCTGGCCGTACCATTTTCAACGCCACGGAAACCAAGTGCCAAGTGCTCAACAAACCAAACAAATGTGCACGCGAAAAAAAACGCGACCTGCGTTATTTACCAGAACAGGCATCGCCATCTTGGGATAGCGGTGCACTTGACTTGCGATTTTTCGGGCTCTTTTCTTTGACCCCGTAGCGGAACCTGCGAGTGCCAGACAAAGCTGAAAATTCAACCGAGTTGATGGCTCGGAACGCGTCTCCTCAAATTTGGCCCACTTTTTGAGGTTAGGTGGGATCGACTGGGTCATGACACATCGACCCCGCGCGATCATTGTGTCAGACTTTGAACCCCAACGGGTTGGGAAATCCGTTAGGTTTAGGCAGATAAGGTTAGACGCATCGGGCACGGTTTTGTTTACGACCAAGTTGACGCGACCATTTTGACAGCTTGACAGCTACGCATGCTCGTGTTTTATTGTTTACTATTCACGCCACGGTTGGCGTGTTTTTGGCAAAGCAAATCCAAATAAATGATCGTCTCCTTTCCCTTGTTTACTTCGATTATAAACAAAATTCTTATTCGTCCCTTTTTCACGACACGTCAACTGTTTTTGACAGTTTCGAAAGAACGTGTTCTGTCGATTCACTCCACGACTTTCTTTTTCGACGTTGTGTTTCCATCAACTATGGCGAGCTATTTTTATATATCTCAACTCAATTATCTGTACCCGTTGTAAAATATATCAATAAATAAGTTATTTGTCGTTTGTCAGTTGGGATGGAAAAATTGGTTCAAGGAATTTTATCTCGTTGTGTGTTTGATTTTGTATTTCCCGACGGTTCTTTTGTGATTGTTAGATTTTTTTAACGTAATGATGAAATAATGAAGGAATTATAAAGAGGTGTGGAAGTGAAAAAAAAAAAAAAAATTTAGCTGTGCTTTGACTTTTTGTTTTTGCTTGAGTGCTGACATGTAATTGTTCCTTTTAAATATAATACAATGTCATCGCAGTGACGTACCAAATAATAAACGTCCAAGGTGCTCTCATCATACCTCGACTGATTTTCTCGTGGCACAATATTTTTCTACCGTTTTTCTCTTGCTTTCCTCCTTATAACAATCTTCGGTTTTTCTTTTATTCTTCACATAATTGATGATTAGATAAAAAGTGGAGACACAATTTTTGTTTCCTTATATAATGAATGTTATCGAAGACAGAATAAGAAAAAAATACACCAGAGATAAAATATTCGAGGAACTTCAATATTCCGTGATTCAATTCATAATAAACCGATGGGAAGAATGAAATTGATTTCTCCGGATGAAAAGTGTCCTTTTTTAACCTAGTTTTGACCTCATTTTGAAAGTAGCCAAGGAATTGTTTGAGAGGGGAAAAAAAGGGATGCTCCCTAACGGAATCAATAGATTGATTGTTAATACCACGTCACGATTCATCATCTTGATTAACTCGCTGTTTTTGAATTTTTATTTCGCGCCCCATAAAACGACCTGCGTTTGTTTATTTTAGTTGCAACGTTGCTGACTTTTTGAGTGGTTCTCAGAAACGTTAATCAAACGGCACAAACCGCGTCCGCGACGAGTGAAGCGTGGAAACACAAAAATGGGACAGAAAAAGAATGAAACAATTGTGAAGATTCAATTACAAAAAAAAAGAAAACAAAAAATTTTTTACATCCCTGAGTTAAAAATACAACTGTCGGTGGATATTTTGAGTGGGTTCAAGTATTTTAGATTTCGTCTCGGGTTTCAGTGCTCCAAAACGATCTCTCACAAGTTGGAAATCTGATGATTAATCGACACATGTCAAACGCACAAGAGAATCATAAACCAACGAATGTTTACGATTTTCAATTGAATTCTGAATGTTGTAATTGACTTTTGTTCGTGATAATTCGATTTCGCAATACAAACGAAATTTAATAACAATTAAACCTGAATTATGAACTCAGCATCTGCGATTGAAACGAATTTTCAATTTAAAATAATTGCCATTGTTATTCAATCATCTACCGATTATAAATCAACAATTATTCAAAGAGGTGAAATTTGAAATGAAAAGAAGAAGGAGAGAGGAAAAAAAAGATGGTTATTCAAATTGTTGATCAATGGCGCGTTATGGTTGGCTGGAGCCGTCCAGACAAAAGAGCCGCAGACCGTTTTAAATTCGACACGACTCATGTTTTACCGTTACGTCTAAGCTATTCCGTTTTTGCGACTTTTTTTTGCACATTCATATTACCATAAAAATCACTTGAACAATAAACTTTTGTCAAGTTTTCAAAGGTTCTTCAACTTGACCTCTGTTCAGAAAGTAAAAATGTCATTTTCAAATGCAGCACAAGTTGAACTAAAATTTTTTTCTTCAAAACTATAACAAAAAAGAAATGGTAAATAAAGTTGAGAAATCAAAAGATCATAAAAAAAGATTAGGAATGAGATGATGAAATTTTCTGATAGGATTATATTGATTATGTATAAGGTTAAAAAGAAAGCTGAAAAGTTGAATAAGAGTTTGGTAAAAGTGATGAAATGAGTATGAAAAAAAAATTGAGAGAAAATTTGTAGAAAATGTATAACTGATTGTCAAAATTCGATTGTTTTCAGTGTCCCATGACATTACTATATGATCCGACTCGCAAGAAAGATCAGGCAATGGTCCTGAGACAATCTGTACAGTATAAAGTAGAAAGTGACGCCTGCTTGAAATTATTTGAAAATTGGAGCGAACCGGAACAAGTGCACTTTGTGGAACAGTTGTTGGCACGCATGTGTCACTATCAACATGGACACATAAACGCCTATTTAAGACCCATGCTACAAAGGGACTTTATATCATTGCTGCCAAGTACGTATTTCAATCTCATTTTCATTTCCAAAATATAAATTTACAATCTTGAAGAAACAATTGTTTCTCAAACAAATTTCAAAGAGTAAGCTATAATGAACCATGAATGAATGTTTTACAGAAAAAGGACTGGATCATGTCGCGGAGAGCATTTTATCGTATCTTGACGCAGACTCGCTGTGTGCTGCTGAAGTTGTTTGCAAGGAATGGTACAGAGTGATAAGCGAAGGTATGCTTTGGAAGAAACTCATTGAAAGGAAAGTTCGGACAGATTCTATCTGGAGAGGGTTAGCGGAAAGAAGAGGATGGTAAGTCGAAAGTGTTCGTTTATCGTTTTTGCAAATAAGGCGTTACGACCATTGTATTGATTGATCCGTTGTCTGTTTCAGGATGTCGGTACTTTTCAAACCAAAACCAGGACAAAGTCATCCGAATCATGGCTACTACAGACGACTGTTTCCTAAAATCGTCAAAGATATCGATAGCATAGACAACAACTGGCGTATGGGTCAGCACAAACTGACGCGGATAAACTGCCGGAGTGAAAACTCCAAAGGGGTGTATTGTCTTCAGTACGACGATCAAAAAATCGTCTCCGGGCTTAGGGACAACACTATTAAAATTTGGGACAGGAATACTTTGCAATGCATACAGGTTGGTTGGATGTACCAAGATGAATGGATCATTCCATCCTGTTGTTATCATTTTGATTTATTTCTATTAAATCGCAATGGAGAACGATATTTAACGTGAGGTGTTAATGGATTTCAGGTCTTGACAGGTCACACAGGCTCGGTTCTCTGTCTGCAGTACGACGATAAGGCTATAATTTCTGGCTCTTCGGATAGCACAGTTCGTGTTTGGGATGTTAACACGGGAGAGATGGTTAACACGCTCATTCACCATTGTGAAGCAGTTTTGCATCTACGTTTTAACAATGGAATGATGGTCACATGTTCTAAGGTATTATTAGCACATTCAATTAAGTACTGTCATTATGAACTTGACAGGAACAACACCTTTTGCACCAGTTATTTTTAACTTGTCTCTCTTTGTTTGCTTGATTACTAAAAGGATTAATGTTTTTAGGATCGATCAATAGCAGTGTGGGACATGACGTCACAAACTGAGATCACACTTCGTCGCGTGTTGGTGGGACATCGTGCGGCAGTGAATGTGGTAGATTTTGATGAAAAGTATATCGTATCGGCAAGCGGTGATCGAACTATTAAAGTTTGGAACACGTCGAGCAGCGAGTTCGTTCGCACGCTCAACGGTCACAAGCGTGGCATCGCGTGTTTGCAATATCGGGACAGACTGGTTGTCAGCGGCAGCAGCGACAATACCATTCGGCTCTGGGATATTGAGTGTGGCGCCTGCTTGCGCATCCTCGAGGGCCACGAAGAGCTCGTACGCTGCATACGCTTTGACAGCAAACACATCGTCAGCGGAGCTTACGATGGGTACGATTTTTCAACTTCAAAATGTTTATTCATAATTAAGGAACCATTTGATAAATTAATCGTGTGGTTTTGTATGTAAATCAACTTTTTTTTGTCAGTTCGTGAATTTTTGAACATGATTGTAAATCATTTAATTATAATAATGAGTCATGTAAATTGCGAGTTAATTATTTCTAGTCGTGAAATTAATTAGGCATGAAAATTCAAGTCCAACGATTAGATATCAAATATTTTAAATTGAATATTTAAAATCAAACGTGTTTCGGATTCGGTTAATTTGAATTCATTTTGGTTTCGCAGCAAAATAAAAGTCTGGGATTTAGTCGCAGCGCTAAACCCCAGAGCTGTATCCAGTTCTCTCTGTCTACGCACATTGGAGGTAATTTCATCCTGACGTTTTCAAAAAAATTGTTTAAATGAAAAATGATTTTAAGAGAAGTGAATTTCTAACTTGGACGTTGTTACAGGAACACACTGGACGTGTATTCCGTCTACAATTTGATGAATTCCAAATTGTCTCGTCTTCTCACGACGACACGATTCTCATATGGGATTTCTTGAACTGCAACCAGGATACCAACACAACGCCGAGTGGAACAGGATCGTCACAATGTTTCACTCCGCCTAACCAGAGAGCCATTTCTCGTTAGTATTCAAATCCATCCATGTAGAATTGAAATAAAGTAATAACATTAAAATTGCATAAACACTTGATTTGAGATTTAACATTTTATAAACGAACGAAAAATAATGTTAAATCTCAACGACGCATTAATCGTAGAAGATAAAGTTGAAAAAGAAAAAAAATTAATTATAATAATGGTTTCTGTTACAGCATTTAATTGACGCTTTAATGCAAAGATTCCTGCAATGTGATATAAACGTGAGTGTTGACAGCACCTTTTTGTTCTGATTGTTGGGAGTATCAGGCTTTTAAGGTGGTATTGGCTTTTCGAGAATCCGTTCAAATCTTCCGCTTTCATCTCAATGCCGATCCGGAAAAAGAAAAATTCTGCATTCAAAAATGAGGAAAAAAAAGACCAACAAATGATCAACGAGAGTGAAATGACAAACAAAACCCATCGTCTAAAAAATAGCACATTTTTTTGGATCCCGACTATCTGCTTTTTTGTCAGGCTTTTTTTTTCTCTCTTTTTTATAGTTCGTTTTAATCGTAATTGAAACCAAACTTCTAAAAAAAGGAAAAAAAGAAATTCTTTTATAATCTTCGATTATAATATCGATTGCGAATTGTAAATATGGAGCCTCGGCTCGCGCAGCATTTTAATTAGACAACTTTTTATGTGTATTTATTTCCCCTTGCACCCACAGGTGTCATGAACAAACGGCAACATGACAAAATTTGCTTTCTTTTGTTTAATCGATCTTTTGACTCACGACCAAGACGAAAGAAAAGACGATACAGAAGGAGCAAGAAGCAAACGTCTCATTACCAAGTATTGACATGTCTTGTTTTGGCAAAGATCCGTCTTGTTGCGTAAAAGAATCTTTTATTCTCGATTCATATAGGAATTGTAAATATGCCCGATTTTTTTATGTAAAAAATTTACAAGCACTTATGAAGAGCTGTTATTTGTATTATTTTGGCAAAAAACCGTTTTATTGCGCAAAAGAATCTTTTATTATCAATTCATTTGGAATTCTGTGGCAAAAAGGAAAAACCAGTTAAGTGTATACGTAAACCCTTTACACTTAACTGGTTTTTCCTTTTAGCCACAGAGTTGTAAATATGTCCGATTTTTTTCTGTAAAAAATTTACAAGCATGAAGAGCTGTTATTTGTATTATTTAATCATGGAATAAATGTCAACTGCTAAAATAAGTGTCAAAAGATTTTTTTATTTCTTGACGATATCATTATGTAACTATATTGTTTGCGTCTTTCGGATGATTGCGTGGGTTCATTTGAAGAAAGCCTGGTGCTAGATTGAAGCCCAGACCATTGGATTGATCTAGTTATATGTTGCAGGCACGTGGTTCGTGACCAAAATCAGCGTGTTCGCACCGCAACAGTGGTACGTGTCCCGGTCGAAGAGCAGCGGCTGTGATGCGCGCATGCGTGCTTACAAAAAAGGTCAGACTCCTGCGAACCGCCAGTTACGTCATAACAACGTCGATTCTCGTACGAGGGAAACGATACTTCACTATAAAATTGCGGAAACCCAGCAGCAAGCAGGACCGAAAAGAGCTGACGGAATTAGACAAAATGAAGGATGAAGCCGAGAGAAGGAATGGAAGTAGATAAACAATTAAGAATTGAATACATCCTATGGATGTAGAATGACCGTTTTTCCTTTTCTCATGAATTCAAGGACACGGGGACAAATGATAAAAATCAATATGCATGGAAAGGATGGTGAAACAAATACAGATATAACATATATCAATAAACTATTACACAAATGAAAAATTTAAAATACAAAAAAAAAGAAGCTGTAAATGTATATATGCAAAGATGACCTTGAGATACCCCAGGACATGGAACGAGGAGAGAATTCAAAGTAAATTGAGGAGCAGTGGGCAAGAGTAGAATTCCAGTTAGGATGTTAGTTGTAAAATAGAGAAGCAAACTGGGGCAAGATTTTTTTTAATGCAACCAATTTATTTATAGCTAGCGACTTTTAATGATTGATTTGATTATATTATTAGTGAGGTTGTATTGTAATTTTATTTTAGAATCGACCGTACTTATGTGTCCATCCCTGCCCTCTCTAATTTTCGATGCCTTTTTTGGGAAACCGTCTTGTACATACGTTGTATTCGTTGATTAAGCATTCTCATTTATACGTTCAAGCGGTGTTTTCGTAATCGAGCTTTCATTCGTGCGCTTTTGCGCTCAAGCGACATCCGATTGGCACAGCGATGGGAACACTCCGAGAGAGGATTGTTGTGATTTTTATACATTAAGCAGTCTCTGTTTAACAAAAAAAAAAAAAAAAAAAAGAAGACAACCATGTTTGTACTCGCGAATTCGTCCTGTATGTCTCCTTTCTCTGTCACTTTCTAATTTGTTCGTCCATCTCACTCGTGACGATGTGTATATAAAAGTGCGTCTATGTGTATTTATGATTGTTCTCGCTAAATGTCTCTGCGTATTCTATCTCTCTATCTCTCCCTTACTTTTTTATCACTTTGTTTTTAATCATAATTTTATATTTAAATTAATAAACGGATTGATGCGTAATTTTAATCAAGACTGTTGTGGCATAGTTGTCATTTTTTAATTAAACGCCTGGTCAGAAGACCAAAAACAAGAAAGATGTTGTCTAACGTACTGAAAAATTTTCTTACTTAAAATTACGTCTTGATTCGCCTCCACCGAGTAGTTCCGCTTTTATCTCGTCAATTTATACGAGCTTCTTTCTATTTCATTTTTATCATACGACTTCTTTTTTGTAATTTAAGACTATTATTTGCCGATCATGCAGTGGGACTGAAACTCTGTTTGTCCAACGAAAAATAAACACTGTCCCACTGAAACGGAGGATGGGACAGCTACATGGGTTTCGACTGCAAAATTGAATTTCCCGCCATTGATCTAATAAAAAACAATTTCATAATTTAAATTCCCACAAGGTTGTAATTTTTTACACTTCCTTCCTGTAATTTCGTATCGCACGCTTTGTTAACGACAATTTTGATAAAAGTTTTATTGCCCGCCAAGGACTTGACACTTTTTCTTTTATCTTATCGTTTTGGAAAGCGCGAAACAATTAAAATGAAGCCGGAAAAGCTATTGAACATTCGGCTCTCTTACACGTTTGATCGTAGCTATGAATTTCGTGGCGATTCCAATTTTCGTCTTACTGATTTTAACAATTGGTACAGTTCTCCTAATTTCATATAAATTATTGCTTCGTCGCAAAGTTTACCGTACATTTCTATATGGGAAGCTGCGCAGGCATTTCGGAAAGCGTGCAGACTTGATCCCCATATAGGAATTAAGTTTAGAAATTAAGGTAGGACATTCACAAACATATTTCATTTCTCACTGTGAAGTCATTAAAATTTGAAATCAATCTTTGGATGCTCTACCTTAAGAATACAAAAACTAAGCTTCTCAGGTTCAAATGATTAAATTTGAAAGACGAATCTTAAATGCTATTTAATCTTAAATGTTATTCAAGATTCATCTTGCTAATGTACAAATAAAATTTCGTCCATGAAAATACAAGTTTTCTTTTGTTTAGGTCCCACAACAGGAGCCAACAAATTTGCAAACTTTGTCACGAAAGTGACTAACCCAATTATTAAATTTGTCAAAAGAGATATTTCGGCCGGATTGGGAGAGACGTTGAACAAAACAGTAAGATCATTCACAGGAGCTCTAAAATGTAACCCGAACGAATCCGTGCCAGTTTCTGTGCCATTTTACACCCTGGATGAAAATGGCAACGTAATCAAACTGGACTACACAGAAAAGCCTCCGTCTAACCAAACGCTTAGAGAAGTTGAAAAAGCCGCACAGAAGACTGACTTTTATTTGTACACGAGAGAAAGCAAATACGATCCAGAAGAAATTTACATCGGTGATTCTATCACATTACATTTTAGCCGCTGGGATAGCAGCAGGCCTACGGTTTTTTCTACCCATGGCTTTCAATCATCTTACATGAGTGGAGCCTGCCAGTACATCAAAAATGGTAATTATAAGTTATGACAAATTGAAATTAGAAAAAACAACTGTCCAAATTTACAAGGTGAAATTGTCTTATATAATGGGCAATAACAATTTTTATTTTCAATATTCATTTCAAAAAGTTTTTGTAATCTACGAGACATTATTTTATCAAAATGTGTTTTTATAACGTTTTATCGTAAATTTCGAAATTGAAATAAGCAAGCAACAAATTAGAACTCATTTGTTAGCTCAAATTTAAATTATTTTTTATGCATTATTTTTACGATTATTATAATAATTACAATATAATTTCGCTTTTAATCTACAGCATTTTTAGATATTGGCGATTTTAATGTTGTGTTGGTAAATTGGAAAGAAATTGCCAAGAAGAATTACGTGACCGCTGCAAGTAGTGTGAAATATGTTGCGAGAACTCTTTCCAGGATGATTAAATTTATGGTTACCAATGGTATGGATCCAGATATGACGATAGTTGTTGGTCATTCTTTAGGCGCCCATGTTGCTGGCATTGGATCCTTTTTATCACAAAATGACATTTACTATGTCGTTGGTAAATTCTGCAATTCCAATTGTTATCTTGAATTTATCCAAAATTAACTACAAAATTATTATATTTTCATTTTAAGGTGGGACATACGATTTCGCAATATAGTCTGATGTTTTTTAACTTTTAATATTAATTCTATTGATACGAACGCGTTTACAAATTTACAAAAAAATAATTATTAAAAAATAATATTGGACAATTTATTAGACAGACATTAACATATCGTAGAATTAATCATAAGATTATTATTGTTATTAGTTACAATCGACTCAATTGTGTGTACGAATTTTCAATGCGCACCTGCGTCTGAGATACCCTTTGACCCTTTTTTTGGTAATGTTCCGAGAGTTGAATCGACTTGAAATTTTATGCACTTGTAGGTCATGATCAGATCTGCTCTGAGAAAAATTGGCAAGGCTGCGAAATCGAACCAATTGTGTGTACAAATTTTCAATTCGCACCGAGCGAACTGCGTCTGAGATCTTGATTTTGAATACAAAAAATGAGTATCACCCTTTCAAACAATTAATTCATTAAATGTTTTTACTGTACTGATGGTCCCACCTTGAATTCTATTTTTCAATTTTTCCATAATTGTTTTTACATTTTTAATTCAATTTCATTCAAATTTCAATAACTATTTCTAGGATTGGATCCAGCAGGTCCATTATTTGAGTACCTCACATCACCTTCTGAACTGATCTCACCAATCTCAGGTCGGCACGTGGACATCATTCACACGAACGCAGGGCAGTTGGGAATTCTGAAGAATGTTGGCAAACAAGACTTTTTCATAAACGGAGGTAGAAATCAGCCCAACTGCTCGATGGATCCCATAAGTGCCTGTTCTCATAGCCGGTCATGGGAATTTTTTTCCGAAGCTGTGAAGCACACGCAAACCTGCATCGCCTCCAGGTGTTACAGCTACGAATGTTTCAAGGACGACGAATGTCAAAGTACGACGACCTACGTTGCGAGACCTGACATAAATAAGCCTGCTGGTCGTTTTTATATGTACACTCTTGGCGCTGCTCCTTATTGCGTTGGTGACTGTGGAGTTGCATCATCGCTGTCATCGAAATGCGTTCAAAGCTTTCTTGATTCACTATGAACATTTGAAGATGACAATTTTGTGGTTGCGTCAGTTTGTTTTCGTAGACTAGAACTAAAACTTGAGAATAAAATGAAATTTGAAACGACAAGTTGTTTTCTGTTTCCTTTTTACCACAAATTTGAGATTTTGGCGCGAGTTTTGAATTTTGTTGACGTTTGAATTTGGTTCAAAAAAGTTGTAGGTGGCGCGCAAATCGCGACACTTAGTTATCATGGTGCCGTTGGGAAACAAGTAAAGCTGCCACCATGAATTCAGCAAGTAAGGTAAGCCAAATAGAGACGATTTAGGCGAACGGTTATATAGTAGCCATTAGGACCCGGAGCGTGTGCGTTGTTTTCGCGCGAAATCCATAACAATTCGCCTGAACAATTACCGCCATGAATTCCCTGACTGGAAGTAAGGTTAGAACTGCGTTGTTTATCATTGTAAAGTTGTAAACAAACGAGATTGCTCATTCTGAAGAAAATCGAATTAATCAACGGCTGGGATTCGAATTTTGCAAAAAATTATTCGAGATTTTTAAAAATGTTTTGGAATTTAATGCTATAAGAATGAGTACTTTACTAGATGTTGTTTATATTTGATGTTCGCTTGTCTTTCGATTTGAAACATTGTTTATTTTGATTTTTAAATTATTGTTTTGTTTTATTTAGTCATGTCATACGAAAGAGGACTTATCTCAATTTAATTAATAATTTTATTTATATTGCAAAATTCCTTATGTGCATTTTTTTCAGGTCGGTGAAATTTTCACCGCAGCCGGAGCGGCTTTCAACAAATTAGGAGAATTAACAATGCAGCTGCATCCAACCGCGGACTCACCTGCGGGGTAAAATTTTGCAAAATTTATGTATTTCGCAGAATAAAAAGAATATAAAAACAAAAGAAGAATAAAAAAACTAAAATACAATGAACTTTTATTAATGGAAAATTATATAAAATTGATTTTTTAAATTCAATTTATTAGCGATAAAAACATAAAATTATTAAATGATAATGGAATTATGTCAACAGTAAATGGACTGACGAGGAAATTGAGATGCTCCGACATTCTGTGAAAACCTTCAGTGAAAATTTGAACAAAATAAGCGAGCACATCAAAGGCAGAACTGTGTAAGTTCCTCTCAAAGCTTCCAAAGCATGAGGTTTTCTTTCAACACAACACAGAAAATTTAAAACATTACGTCAATCACTTTGTATTCTAAACAAATCAATGACGAGCACAAAAATAACATTTAAGTTCATAAAATTGAATTCTCGATTCCCTGCGTCAGCTGAAAGAAAAATCAAAATTGATGGTCCATTTTTTCAACATTTCTAGATCTCAAATTAGAACAACCTTGAAGAAGAAGGCATTCGAGGATGCCGGGGTACCCATGCGCCAGCAACAAATTGTACAAAGTCAACAGAACGCTCAGCCAACTTCACAGCCGTCGACACCTAAGCAGCAACCGTCGTCTAATCTCCTTGGAAAGTCTGCGGAAGTTACGTTGAATATGCTCAATGCACCAGAATCTGAAGTCGACGTGGAAGGTCTTCCTGAAGAATGCGCGGTTAAATTGGAATTTGATGGTGCTACTGAGGAAGTCGCATCATAATTGGAATTCTTGCTGATAGTGAAACGAAAATTGTTTTACGTAATCAAAATTGAGGAAAAGAAAATGCACCAAAATTTGAGTCTCTCGTCGAAGGATTAAGTAGGGAAGTTTTAAATTTAGCAAAATGTTATTTCAAAGTGGTATTAAAATATATATCAGAAGGGACACGAATTTTGTGACATTCGCTTTTCCTATGACAAGAAGGAATTTAGTTTGTTATTGTAATTTTGCGTGAGAAAATGTAACTGAAAGGATGTAACTTTTTGTGATCACTAGTTGGTTAAGAGTAACTATGTGTAAGAGAAAATGTGACAATGAACGTTTTTTAAATGAAAAATGTTTGTCTTATTTCCCTTCGAAATATATGAAAATATTAAACAGAAAAAACATTTTTATAAAACTTATTAATTAAATAAAGATAAAGGAAATTGGAAAATCATCACACAGTAAATTCTATTTCATAGAATAAAGAAATATTTATTTATAAAAAAACTGTAAGGAATACAGATTTAAACTTCGTCAGGTTTGTTGAAAACCAAAGTGTAGCTGCATTTGCCACAGTAGTGACGATCTTCCATCGCAGCCATGAAAACTCCAGCGCCGCATTGTTCAGATGGGCACTCTCTTCTCAGACGGTGGATCTTTCCGTTCTCGTCAACCTGAAACAGCGAAATGTTATTATTATTTGATTCAAATTTACAGAGTTTATGAATATTTATGATCATTTAGATCTCATTAGAACAAATCTTTTACCTTGTAGAATTTCAGCACTGAAAGCTTGACCTTCTTCTTCTTGTGCTTAATTTTCTTTGGGGTAGAGTAATTCTTCTTCTTGCGTTTCTTGGCACCACCACGAAGGCGAAGCACCAAGTGCAAGGTAGATTCTTTTTGGATGTTGTAGTCGGAAAGGGTGCGACCATCTTCCAATTGTTTACCAGCGAAAATCAATCTCTGCTGATCCGGAGGGATTCCTATAAAAATCAGAATAACAATAATTAATCAACTGAATGATAAAATCAATGCCAGATCAAGTCAAAAGTTCATTTAAATTAAAACTCAATCGTGCTGAGTTCTAAATTTGAATATGAAAAAAATCAATATCAATTGATTTAATGAAAAATAAACAATTCTCACCCTCTTTGTCCTGGATTTTGGTCTTGACATTTTCGATAGTGTCCGACGCCTCGACCTCGAGGGTGATCGTTTTCCCCGTAAGGGTTTTCACGAAGATCTGCATGTTGATCAGTCTGAAAATCAGAATCGTTTTTTGAAATTTCTCATTCCATATAACAATTCATTGTTCTAACCTAATTTTCCTGTCATTTAATATTGTTTATCATTTTCAACAATACCCAAAATCAATACACGTGATCAGTTTATACGTAAGGTATCAAAAACACTATACAAAACCTAACCTCAAAAAATGAAGTACGTTTTACAAAATTAAAAATACAAAATCGTATAAAATAATGGTTTGAAAAAAAGAACACAATTTAACTTCAATAAGACGAATGCACAAAATTCAACTTGGTTGATTGAACAATTAGGAAAATGAAATTCAACTCTGGCGTTGGCAGGAAAATGTGATCACGCTTATGGACACAAATTAACACAAAATACACTCTAATTCGAGCAAATTTTTTGTGATAACAAGTCACCAGCTTTAGAATGATACAATAAACGTGAATTACGTGCAAAATTGATGAAAAATAATAGCTTTGTTAACATTTTTGTAAGAAAATTCAACACTCACCTCCGAACATGCAGTCGACAGGAAAAGAGAACCTCGCTTGTTGATCGCCCAAGATCGTGTAGCTTCGGAACGGAAGTTGACTTCAAAATGGCGGGAATGGCGGGAAATTCAAACCAAATAGAAAATCAAAATACATAAAACCAAGACAGAATATACACAACTTTTGTCTATACATTAAAAATTACTAATAAAAAATTATGATTTCAATTCAATTCCAATAATTATTTTCAAATAAACAAAACTTTTAAATCCATCTATGTTTTCAAATGGTAATTTTTGTTCAAAATTGAATTTTTCATATGAAAAATTGATAATTGTTGTAGATTTTTGCTAAACAATTTTTGGAATGTTAAAAGAAATGATAAAAATTACTTGTTTCTTATCTAGATAGCAATAAAAAAATTGAGATAAAAGAAAAAGTAACAGGTGCCTAATCTATTGTATTAGGACAGGTATTTTCTTGAAGGTCATTTCCAGGTTCGAGAGTAAACAAAAGGAAGAAAAGAGTTATAAATCATTCGCTATTGTTTCCCCCGAAGTAAACACAATATCATTTTTTCTAATATTTAGAAAAAATTTTTTAAAGGGATACAAAGATCAAAGAATTTTCTTTATTTCAATCTTTTCAAATGACATTGAAATATTTCGCTATGAAACCGGAACGAATGTTTCGTCCTCGAGTCATCAGATTTTCTAAAACAATAACAAAAACAAAGTCTAACGGTGTACGTGTGCTAAGTATAAACATTGCGGGGGTGATGTCAAGGGCCGCGTCGGCCCTGCGCCGCGCAGGTGGCGCTGATAAGCGGTGGAAGCGTCGGCAGCCGCCATCTTGAAGTGGACAGTGTTCTCTGAAAGATCAGAAGGGACGCGAAGGGAAGCGCGACAGGAAGGCGGTGCTGCTGGACTGCGTCTGAGTCACTGGTAGCTCGGCATCCCGCAAACTCGATCAATCCGAGAAGCGTCTAGCTGTTAACGGTAAGTGCGCTTATCAATCTTGCGAAATTCGTCGGTGCGCTTGGGTGTGTCAAAGTATTATCCAGTTTGATTGTCGCTGCGGCCCTCCTCCCCCGCGCGCGCCCCCTGTGCACCTTGTCCGCAGAGTGCGTGGCCCCGCTGAGAAAATGGTGATCGCCGAGAACTAACAACTGTTAATCTCTTTGTGTCCAAATCGAAAATCGATCCCCATCGACAAAAGTGCACTGATAAATGCGAAATCAACTCAGGTGATGGTGAAACAGTTTGCCGATTTTTGCAAAACTAAATTCAATTCTACGAAATAATAGAAACGACAAAAAAAAACAATATTACAGATCAACGAAGTGTAATTTTTATCTCAGTGCTTTCTTAACGAGTTTTTTGAACAATTATTTAAAATAAATTGATTGTCATTGTGAGATTTTAATAAGTGATGAAAATTGTTTGAACGGGTTATTTAATTTGACCTACTAACAATGTAAACACGTTTCCTCCCCCCTTCTCTGTCTTTCGTGTGAATGTTTATTAAATGATAAAAGTGTGTAAACAAATTTTCCTATTTTTGACAAGGTGCCTTTGCCTGCGCGGCGGATTACTCAGTCTCGAACGTCCTTTGCTCAAAGCTTGTTTGTAGAACGTAACGGATGCTGAACAAAATTCAACGAAAATGTGGCTTTTATTTACGTCTCGTCATTTCCATACCGAAACGAAATTATTTGTGAATTTCAAAAAAAATTTTTTTCAACTTTGTCACAACGTTCGGATGAATCATTGATGATTCACGTTACGTGAAAGTCAATTACGTTTGAAAGACTGATTGAATTGATTAACTACCAATCAATCGACTTACATTTTAATTTCAGAAATCAATACGATAGAATCAGATTAAAAAAAAAAAGTAAACTGTGAAAAAACAAACAACGTTTCTCATTGAACATCAATTGATTTTTGTTTTTTGTTAACAGGTGTTTGGGACTGACGCACCCATAATCATGAGTTATCCAATGCTATCAAACCAACAAAGACCGAGTAAGTAACCGACAACATTTAAAATTTAAAATTGCAAAAAAATTTTGGAGTAAAAACAATTCAGTTGCTATCATTGAGACGTTGATTATTAATTCTGTTTTGTGATTGCAGTGTCGCACGGAAACTATCAGAATCCCAACGACATGCCCATGGGGCCGAAAGAGCAGACCCTCATGTGGCAACAAAACTCCTACATGGCCGATTCTGGTATCCACTCGGGTGCCGGAACCCAGGCACCATCTCTTTCCGGCAAGGAGGAAGACGAGATGGAGGGAGATCAGCTGATGTTCGACCTGGACCAGGGTTTCACATCTGGATTCACACAAGATCAAGTCGAAGGTTTATAATTTTTGTCCACCTCCCTAACGAGAGCCAAGATTTTAATATGACAAAAAGATAAACAAGTCAGGAGATCTTTTTATTCGTTATTGCAAGAGAATAATATTGTCGTAATCCTCAAAGGGTTTTCTTTGGTAGAGTTAATAAGCCAAAAAAAAGGAGCGGAATGTAACGGAGGAAAAACCTTTTGATCTTTCAGAGATCAGTCAGCAACTGAATCACACACGTTCGCAGCGCGTGCGTGCAGCGATGTTCCCGGAAACATTGGAGGAGGGCATCGAGATCCCGTCAAGCCAATTCGATCCGTCGCAGCCGACGGCTGTTCAGCGTCTGGCTGAGCCGAGCCAAATGTTGAAGCATGCCGTTGAGAATCTGATAAATTATCAGGACGACGCGGATCTGGCGACGCGCGCCATTCCGGAGTTGATCAAGCTCCTGAATGACGAAGACCAGGTCGTGGTCTCCCAGGCGGCCATGATGGTCCATCAGCTGTCGAAGAAAGAGGCCTCGCGTCATGCCATCATGAACAGCGCTTCGATGGTGGCCGCCTTGGTGCGCGCCATTTCCAACAGCGACGACCTCGAGTCCACCAAAGCTGCCGTCGGCACTCTGCACAACTTGTCGCATCACCGACAAGGTTTACTCGCTATATTTAAGAGCGGCGGTATCCCGGCTTTGGTGAAACTGTTGTCGTCGCCGATGGAATCCGTGTTGTTTTATGCAATCACCACTCTGCACAATTTATTGCTGCACCAAGACGGATCGAAGATGGCCGTGCGTCTCGCCGGCGGCTTGCAAAAGATGGTCGCGCTCCTCCAACGCAACAACGTCAAATTCTTGGCCATTGTCACCGACTGCTTGCAAATTCTTGCCTATGGCAACCAAGAGAGCAAACTCATCATCTTGGCTTCGCAAGGGCCTATTGAACTTGTGCGCATCATGCGCTCGTATAATTACGAAAAGTTGCTTTGGACTACTTCCAGAGTCTTGAAAGGTAATTTTCAATTCACACTCGCATCATGGAGGATGAATTAATTATTTACAGAAAATTAACAAGAAACATTTTACAGTACTTTCGGTATGTCCAAGCAACAAGCCAGCGATCGTGGATGCTGGTGGTATGCAAGCACTTGCTATGCACCTTGGCAACCCCAGTGGCAGATTGGTACAAAACTGCTTGTGGACCATGAGAAATCTTTCCGATGCCGGCACTAAGGTTGACGGACTGGAAAATCTTCTTCAGAGTCTCGTGCACGCTTTGTCATCCACAGACGCCAATGTTGTTACATGCGCCGCTGGTATTCTATCCAATCTTACATGCAACAATCAGCGCAACAAGGTACTGTATTATTTAACAAATGTTTTGAACTGAAATTCAAGTTATGGAACAATGTCTAAATTGGTGTTTGCTTTCAGGTCACGGTTTGCCAAGTTGGTGGAGTGGACGCCTTGGTGCGTACCATCGTCAGTGCAGGCGACCGCGAAGAAATCACAGAACCTGCTGTTTGCGCACTGCGTCACTTGACCTCTCGTCACACCGACGCCGAAGTTGCACAAAACGCAGTTCGCGTGAATTACGGTATACAAGTTCTCGTGACTCTACTGCAACCACCGTCACGTTGGCCCCTCATCAAGGCTGTCATCGGTCTGATCCGTAATCTGGCTCTGTGTCCTGCTAATCATGCTCCACTTCGAGAACATGGTGCCATTCATCATCTTGTGAGGCTCCTCATGCGAGCTTTCCAGGACACACAGAGGGTAATTAAAAACTTGTTATCATTATAAACGATTTAAAAGGCTGGAATTATTTCTCCATAACGACAGCAAATGGTTTCACCATTTTAATGAAATTTCATTTTGTAAACAGCAAAGATCATCAGTGGCCAGCACTGGAAGTCAACAAACTCCAGCTGCTTACGCAGATGGCGTGCGTATGGAGGAGATCGTAGAGGGCACTGTGGGCGCTCTTCACATTCTTGCCAGAGAATCACACAACAGAGTCATCATCAGATCTCAAAACGTCATTCCAATTTTCGTTCAGTTGCTATTCAACGAGATCGAAAACATCACACGCGTCGCTGCTGGAGTGCTTTGCGAGCTCGCCGCCGACAAAGAGGGCGCCGAGATGATAGAACAAGAGGGCGCCACTGCTCCGCTCACGGAACTGTTGCATTCCAGAAACGAGGGTGTCGCCACCTACGCGGCAGCAGTGCTCTTCCGCATGAGCGAGGACAAGCCACAGGATTACAAGAAGCGGCTGTCCGTTGAACTGACCAACTCGCTGCTGCGCGAGGATACCAATCTCTGGAACAACCCTGAGTTTGGAATGGCCCCGGACTTACAAGTAAGAACATCCACGCCATACAAAAATAAAGTCAATGTTCCCTTTGAATACAGTTGGTGTACCTCGATAGGCGTTTAGTACTTAGCTTAGTTCGTTAAAAGATTTTCTAAAAACTATTTTTATACCAAAGTTAAATTGAGACTGAATTAAGACATTCAAAGCCTGAAGATGTGTAGTAACTTATTCTTATGTGAAGTTAATTTATCAAAAACATGGTTTTTTGTTCAAAATTATGGATTTGCACATGCTTTTAATTTGTTCATCATCAGATGTTAATTACTTTGCTTTATCTCATACCTTAATCTATATCAATGTTTGTAATTAATTCATTTGAACAAGAAAAAAAAGACATGTACCACGATCCTACGAGTCGGATGAGCTATTAAAACGTTATTTATTAAACTTTTTTTTCTGTTTGTTTCTTTTCATGTATAGATTTTACAATGTGCATGCGAATGCTTTGAATCATTTGACGCCCCGATGAAGTTCATTTATTAACCATAATAGTGTTTCGTATAATGAATTCTCTGTCGGAAGAAGGTAAATTAAATGAGAGTAGTTTAACTGTCCACTTTATCATGTACTTTTTTTATTGTCGTTTAAAACACTGACAAATTAGACCTTGGGGGCTGACGAGGTGCAGGAAGCACTTGTTCTTCGATGTTAAAAGTTAAGTTTTGTGTTCACCTGTGCTCTGCCTACTCTTTAGGACATGCTTGGCAATGAGCAGAACTATGATGGTATGTATGGACAAGGACCCCCTAGTGTTCATAGCAGCCACGGAGGCAGAGGCTACCAATCTCAAGGTAAGTTTACCAAGCCCTCATTATTAGCCACTCAATCTTCATCTACCATTGGTGATTGGTCAACTAAAGATACTTTCTTGAATTTCAATATCAAACATTAACTCAATAAGCTCAGTCTAACATTTTGATGCGAAACGATGAGTTTGAAACTTCTTTATCTCTAGAGTTGACTGAAAATGAAAAAATAAAACAAAGATTTCTTATCTATCTGAAGAATGCTCGACGAGAGATGCCTATGGTTTTTTTCAACTACAAAAGCTTGAGAATGAAGTGATGACAATTAACAATACCGTATATAGGCGTGCATAAACTATCAAGCTAGTAAGCAAAAAAGAATCATCTTTGTTATCCTCTAGAATAGTACTTTTATATTCTCAATATTCTTCTGCTGTTACAACTGTTGCTGATTCATGTATCTTGATTAAAATTCAATCTAGAGTATAACGTTCCACGAGTAACCATAATAGATTTTTTTGCGATTCACATTGGCCTTTCGGGGTACAATTGTTCTCAAGATGTTTGGAACACTTTTTTTTTTCGTTCCCGAGTTTATCACGTGATAAGAAAAGTGGCACAACGAAATATCACATGTTTCGAAAGAACCATTTTTTGGAAGATGAGATAACATATTACACGGAGACGAATCTTAACAAAACGCTAAGATACTTGAACACCAAACTGCTGTTATAAATCTGAAACTAAATTTGCTATCTTGGAAGTTGATCCTGCTCCATAATGAATTGATCCGAGAGTTGGTCTCGGATGTTTCTTATCACACTGAAATCTCGATCAATTTCTTGTCGCCTAACTCCAAGATATTATGTTAACAGCCGCTTAAGCCAAGGGACTCATGTTTGCATACGGGCTATCAATTAAATGCTCCAGTAACATAGGTGAAAGTTAACCCCTTACTTTGTATGGCCTTGCTTAATGTTTGTTGCACGAATGACTGGCTTCACGATTTAGCTCGTAACTGCTTAATGAGACACTTTGAACTCACATTTGGTGTTTTTAATAGCTACCAGCATGATCACGTGTTTTGTACGATGTGTATCAGCATCACATTCATTATATCCTTACAGATATTTGTATATCAAATGAGCAAGTATTGACTTGTACGGAAAAGGTGCAAAAGATAAAAATTTTACCATTACATTCTGTTTCCAATCTTTTCTTTTTCTTTCACGTACTTTCTTTGATTTTGTTTTTTGCCTTTTTCTATACATTGTTTTTTTCAATTCTCATGAGAACCAAATCCAAGGTGTTTTAAATTCAGAAAAAGAAACACCAATTAAGGTGAGACATACAGTACAGTCGAAATTGTATTTTTCAAATGTAATTAATTGTAATAATTTTAACTAATTCCGACTTTTTTGAATAATTCTGTAATACATTGTGAATGTTTGTTTAATAAATTACTCCGTACTACTTTCAAGATTATTTTATATAAATTTACAAGTAAGAAATTGTTATTTCTAAATTAAAAAGTTTTTAAATCAAATACCTCATCTTAGAAATAGTCGAATTTTTCCAAAATTTAGCTATAGATGCGTTCGTATTAGTAGATTTATAATTACGAATTATAATAAAGTTTTAGAAAAGCAATTGCTTTTCCCACGAGTGAGAGAAATGATCGGGCGAGGTTGAATGAATTTGTTGAAACACCTTGGGAATGAAAATATTAAGTTTAGAAGTAATGTTAGAAAAACGTTGATGAGCTTTGTTTCTGTCAGCCGGTTATGACCAGATACCAATAGACTCGATGCAAGGACTGGAAATAGGCGGTGGTTCAACGTACGGTGCAATGGATCCGATGGACGTAGGACATGGCGATAATATAAGCTTCGACCCCATGGTGGAGGAACTCCCAGCTCCGCCACAGGACAACAATCAGGTTGCCGCCTGGTACGACACCGATCTTTAAGCATGCACATCCGGCTGTTATGTTAAACACTCAAACAACCAGCGAACCAGAATAACAGACTTCTGTGCGTTCTGAGAAAAAAAAAACAAAAATTTTGATATCGTTTCACCGGTGTTGCGTTACCTGTTACTTTACATTCGAAAGTATTTTGACAACGGAACGTACTTTACAATTTTATAAAGTATATATAAAGTATACTTGTATATAACCATATACAATTATATACAAAAGAACCGATCATTTTTTATATTGAGGCCAAAAGCTTTCAAACGAGCTTATCAAGTTTTACAATATGACTCATAAGAAGCCAAGTTCTTTTGAAAAAGACACAAATCAACTCAAATTATGTTGCGAGTTTGAAACAAACGTTAAAGTGCAAAACAAGTTTAAACATCCATCGATGTTACGACGATCAAATTCGGTCAGTATTGATTTCTTTCTTTCTTTTTTTTATATTTACACAAATGTATCTCGACAATGATTCTTTTTTACTTATAATAACGAGACTTGTACTCTACAATGCATTTATACATTATTTTTTAAAAAAATATATATATTTTATAGGTTCAATGTTTTTGTATTAGTTGATCCGCGTTGCGCCGACCGACAAGTCCTTCGTCCTGCAAATGTTCTACCGAGACAAGAGAATAACCCGTAGAATTTGCTCCGTTGTCTGATTTCAAGACCTGGTCATTCATTGCGAATTCATGAAATGTTAAACGGGTTATTTTTTTATCATGTTGCTACTGACTGACCCTGAGTCCCACAACTAGATCTGTTGAGGAAACAGGAAAACGACCAACCAGTTGTACAACAGAATTTTGTCCTCGATACCCTGGAAGTCAAAATTCGCAGGTGGCGCTGCGATCTCGTTGTTTTGTATCAGTTGATTAGCACCGGCGCCATCTGTGCAAGAATAAAATTCATCCCCTGATAATCCTTTTTGAAAACCCTCTTTGTGTATAAACGCTTTCGGAAGCAGTCGATTCAGTCGAGGACGAATGGTGTGTCGAGGTCTACCGAAAACTGTTATCTAGTTAACCTAACGTAGATTATTTATAACGATAAGCGATACTTAGCTCGTAAGCGGAAGAATCGTATGTATTAATATCCGATAGAGCAAACTCTTAGGACAATGGGCAAGCATTTTAATGGATTCAGCACTACCGACACATCTTCAGTTACAATCATCTCATTGTTCTCCTTTGTCAATAAATCATGCGAGGCAAGAAATTAAGCGATCATTTTTTATACCAACGTTTTACCAAGCGGTAGTGTTTCATAGTCGCATTCCGGCATCGTGTTTCGATTGAACGGATTGCTTCGTTGACGAACCCACAGATGACGCCACTTTTTAGTACGCTCGGGTGGCGCCACTTGTCGGTTGAGAATTTGATTAAAAAAAAGACTCTGGCGGTAAACGTGTGTGATCGGAATCCTTTTGCATGATGTGTCGCTGGAGATTAATGTCGCGTGCCAGTGTGTGGCTTTATCGCCAGTGTCTTTTTGCGTGCAATATTGAAGTAATGACAAACTTTCTAAACGTTTGAATGGGCTTTTTGAATGAGACCCAGGAACACGTACAAAGAATTTGAATGAAAAATTGACGCGAGGGAGCCGCGAAAGATGAGATCTATAAGGATTCTATTTATACCGCTTCCCTTTATCATGAACAAAACATTTAGTATTTAGTTACTATATGATGAAATACAAATGAATATCACTCAACATTTTGCATTACGCATTTTACAGGGTAGTAACATTAATTTTTACTATCATTACAAGTAGATACGTCGGGCAATTGGAGGTCCGCCGTTGCCTTTGCGTTGTCAATGTGTTAGTGCATAAGTACAGAAACATAATTCGTACATACATACCATGTATATGTATTGTTTAATTGTCCAAACGAATAAAAGTGAACATCTAAGTAATCAATCATTGAATCAATAATTGAATTCGTACTTATTTTTTCCTCCTTGATTTTTTTGTAACAAAAATAACTAAGTTGACATAAATAACTTGCAAATAGTCTTTCGCGTTTTTGATTTACAACCGAATTTAAATTAATGTCCATGATTGTCAACATTCAATACTTGAGAGATTTTTTTGGATTTCTTTATAGTTCAGTTAAAGTGACACTTGAATCGGACGTTTATATGAAATTTTAAAAGTTATCAAAAATCTTGATACAATTCAACCATTAATCACGTTGTTCCATGATTAATGAAACCGCTGACTTCATTAATTAAAATATCATCTCCGCGGCAATGAATATGCAAATCACGGAAAAATTAAATCTTCACGGGTAATTTTTTCGAAGTCTGAGAAAAGCTGAATAATTATAAATAAAACTTTTTTTTGAAAGTATAGTTGATTTCTCTCGTAAATCTACGACGAGTCATATATATATGACTCGTCTATAATTTGTATGGATATACCAATTATATATATCATCTATTGACTAAATATGTGTTATTATACATATTTTTAATTCACGTGAATTAGAAGTTTATTTCAATTTCTAACGAGGGGGAGTTTTGGAAAAAAATTACACACAAAAGGGTTTTTTGAATAGAACACACGAGCGAGGGATTGCAAAGAGAGTAATCGAGAAGTCTGTAACAAAGACTTTTTATGAACGGGTTGGTCTACATCAAAGGTTCAAAGATTTTTATATGAAATTTTTGGTTTTTCAAAGCGACATTGTAATAATTACAGTTGTGTTTTCATAAAACTGATTTCAAATTAATGTGTGAAACACCTTTCACTATTTTTTCATTTGACATTTAAAAAAAAATGTGTAACAAAAGCAGTTCTACCATATTCTATTATATATAAATAAAATGTTCTTATTTCAATATTTGTCTTTCTGATGATGAAATAAAATTTATTCGCAACAAAAGTGAACGAACGCAACATGTTTGTACTTTTCTACCGATGCAATTAGGTATATCAATCGTGCTCTGAAATCTCCAAGTTCAGTGCGCATTTCTTTTCAATTGCCGTAATCGAGTACGTTTCAAATCCGGATTGATCATTTTTCCTGGTAAAACGGCAAACAGTTTGCTTTCTACGCTTCACATGGAGCAGAGAAAATATAACTGGTGCAGTATTTTCGCATTAATGGTAGTCTTGCGTGAGCTCATCTTATCACATTTTAAGCAACTGCACGAAAATCTAAACAACCGCCTGGTCTTTAATTAAGTCGGATAATTAATCTTGGCATACAAATTTCGATATGATTTCAATTAAAGTTTGTCAAACACAACTCAATTAAATACACCTTATTAAATCTTTGTCATTAAAATTGTTAATCAAATTGATAATTTTTTATATGAATGTTACAAATTATTTTATATTTCAAACTTTTACATGACATTTTTTTTCCATTTTATTAACGGTGATGTTTTTTATATTTCAGAAACCCTTGTTTCAAAGTGAAAACTGACAATTTGATCCAACCACTCATCATTTCAGGCAAAGTCAGTCGACTGTATAATGCGCAGACAGTGATAAGAATAACAGCTGACGAATATCTGACAATTACGTTAGAAAAGTGTTAATTGCTTGAGAGGAAGAGAAAAGCGCGGTTATATCGCGGCATCTACCAGTTTTCGTAAAGACTTGAAGAGCGATGATGATTTTGTGCGTACAAGATAGCGGTAAGGTTCTTCCTCTCAAAGTCTGAACTTACGACCGCGAGCTCCGCAGCGGTACACCTGTACCCTCGTGAGCCATTTACGTCTCCCTGTATTTTCTCAGAGAATTATTTTCTCTCCTTACGGAAAACGAGATGCAGATAAAAAACTTGCGGGCTTCTCTTCTTGTTCTGCTCTGTGGTATGCCCTGTGTTCACACTTGACAATCTTTACCCTCGTCCTTTTTTTGCACTCCGCCAATTACTATTTCCTCTGTAACAAAAGTTTTAGCTCCGAAATAAAACTCACAATTTGATTTTAATCACGGATTTAATCAAAAGTTTCGTTTTCCAGATCAAAGTTCAACTGTTTTTCTTCATTGCAGTTATTTTAGAGGTTTGTAGTTCGAGCTTTGAACTATCAAAATACAGATGGTCTCAACCTTTGATCTCGACACACTTTCTTGCCAAAGTTAATCTTGTTAAATTTTCTGCAAATTAAATCTACAGTTAAATAATTAATTTCTCCATTGTGCATTTGATGCAATAAATCTCGAATGGTTGAATCGTACAATTAAAACATTGTGTATAAAAAAAATCAAAAAACAAAAATCAATTTGCAAGTTTTACTCGTAACATTGTAAACGTAAACTGAAGAAAAAAAAAAGGGTTTTTAACAAGTCAATCAATTATCATACTTGATACGTAATTGTGCCAATTATTTTTATGGATATCTAAACTGGTATGAATTAATGTAAAATGAAAACAAAAAAATGAGAACATGATGAAAGATGTAAGTGTTATACTTTTTGGATGAAAACGCAGCACGGAGCCCCGCCTACGTTACTCGCCAGTCAAGCGTGCAGTGCCAAGACAGGTGCAGCAACGCAACCGTGCCGTGATCCCATCTTGCAGGTCACATTTCGTAACAGGTGTCTCAAATTACTAGGCCATTTACATGTCTTGGGTTTACTTACATCCTAGACGGGTCATTATGCTAATGACACGTTTTTTGTTTCAGATGCTCCTGTTGCGATTCTGATCTTCAGAGTATCAATGACCCTTTGCTGATCAATGAGAAATCAATTGTACCAAAATACTCCTTTCCTCGTTTCAAAATCTGAAAATCGATTTACAAAGCTTCATTTTTTCTGTTGAATGTTTCAAGGTAGTTCCAGCGTGAAAATCAAATTAAAAAGTTTATATTATGAATTTTTAAAAACATATAAAGAAAATTTTGGTGAAAACTGAAAAGAGAATCTTGAAATAATAAATTGTTTGCGTGTCAAGAATTTTTTAATTGTTTTTGAGCGATTCTCATATTTTGTATGTATAAACTAGATGACCAGTTTATTATTTTAAACTTTGCCAATGTAATTTTCAATATTTAAGTTATTGTTAATATCTCATTTGATTGAAATAAAAAATAAAGTTTCCATTACGACGTTATGAAAATCATTGAATTTTAGAAACAAATATCTCCGAAACGAAATGATCAATTTTTCTACAATTTCGTTTACAATTATGTGTTACTGAGCAGAACACGTGATTTAAAATTTAAATTCTGACATAAACGCCTTTTCTCTGGAACTACCTAAGTGAAAAATCTCACTTTTTAATGAATCTAAAAAAAATTTTTTTAATTGAAATTCTTGAGGTTAATTTTCTAATGCAATTGTTTTGTTTGTAGAATTTGGAGAATTCCAACGTTTCAAAATTTCTTTTACGTTGCACGTAATTTAGTGCTTTTTTGTGAGGATGTAGATTTGATATAAATATGGTAATTCGCCAAATGGTGCCGCTGAATGCAACGAGCACTCAAGAGACGCTCATTATTCGTTGGTTCAAGGAGGCCTTTAGCATTCAGGTCTATAATTTTGGAAACCTAAACGCGGTGAAATTGAAGCATTAACTGTTGCACTGCATCCCGCTGACACAGATTTACCATTGTGCATTGGATGGATATCGCGCATCTGTTTTCCATAAAGCATTTCCGTTTTCTAAAGCGTATCACTTGGACGACAAAAACGGCTTATTAATAATTTTCCTTTGCAGAGTATCTGGCACTGGCGACCTGCTTTCGGAAACACCCGGTGGCTGCGAAATCCTCACCGAGAAACTGATCGTATGTTCGTCCGCTGAATTAACCATCGTATACGAATCCGATTAACCGGGTTACGCGCATGATCATTTTACTTTGCTCCTTTAAAGCAAAATCCGGAAATGATCATTTTGCCATTACACCTTTCCTTATTAAATGAACACTTTTTTCTCATCCAACGAATTATTCATCTCTCAAATTGAAATAAAATTAAAAGTTGCAGCAAAAACATTATTTTACAATTGAAAAATCTGAAGTGTAAAAAAAAAAAAAAAAAAAAAAATTACTCTTTTAATGACTCAATATAAATGGTAAAGGAAAGATGAGTTATTTATAGTTTGAAGAAAAAAGAATCTTGAACTTGATGTATTTATTTTACATCCGCTCAACCTTGAAATTGTCGTAGGTAAGTTGAACGAAATTGCGACGAACAAAACACCTTCCGTAACAGGACTGACGTTTGCCAAGCAAGACAAATGGGATGAACGAAAGAAAATGTCGAGCAAACGACCATTATTTTCGTGCCGATTGAATTTAAAAGTCAAGCAAGAAGTGCGGAAGCATTTTGCGCTCGAGGGAACAATATTTTACCGCCGGTTAGAGGTTGTCCCACATTCGCGCCTGCATGCGGACCTTTTGACCACAAAGAGGATGGAAGTAGGACCCGAGGAGAAAGTCAATGCAAACAAAACGTCAAAGCCGCAATTATGACATTAAACGTTAGGGATGTGTATTCTGTTTTAGATCAGTCAACAACAACCGCGACAATGCTCGGTCAAACGAACTCACATCATCACACGCTTTTCGTCAAACTTCATATTACAAATGACCCAGATCTCAAACACGAGAAATCACACCAAAGAAGACATAAACAAATCTTCACATTTCTTTCACTCGACGAAAAATTTAAATTGATTATTTCATAACTAATAATAATATATTATATATAATAATATAATAATAATTAAAAACATTTCATATTTGCAAACGCCAAGGTTTTGTAATAAATTTTAATCAAACAACTAATAAAAAAACAATTTAAAATTTTTTAAAATGATTTTCTTTAATTTCTTAATTGAAAAAAAATTAGCAAGTTGTTAAATCTTCTCGTTGCACGGGAAGGTTAATGTTTAAATTAGCATTGCGTTTTGCAATTCATACAAATAGGCGCTAGGTAAAAAATCAAATAAGCGATTAATTTGCGTGTTTGTTTTAAGAAAAAACAATCTTTCGACGTACAATGTAACGCGGTACCTCAAGCAAGGAGATATTACAATTCCTTTTAACCAGAAAAAGGCCGTTAAGGTCTCGGTCACAGTCATTTGCGGGCATAAAACGGAAAGAGATTAGTATCTGCTTTGACAAGAACATCTGTCGTTTTTTTTAACGGACGGGCATTCTTTTTAGCCCAATGGTTCTCGTGATTACATTCATTTCCCGATTCTTCATTTTATTGTCTCCCTTTTTTACCTCCATTTACGTCTGTTGAGATGAAAATAAAAAAGGTTCGTGACCTTTTTTATAACGTTAAGATCGTCTCGTTAAAAACAAGTTATTTTCAATTTCACCGCCCGATTTCCTTCAAAGTCGCGTGTTAAATTTGAAAACTGGCAAGGACGTTTGCAAAACTTGATACTCGCGTTCACTATTCGCTCAGGAATTCGCCGGACAATTTTTTTTTCTACGTCCGCGACTGGTTGCATCTGCATAATTTTGCAGTTTTACAAACGAGTCTCATCTCTGTTTGCCTTCCACTTGCGATTTTGTTGGTTTTTTGTTCCACCCAATGACGACTTTCGCGCCGACGTAAAAATGTTTATAACAAATCACATGATAAAGTGCAGACGTTTCCCAGGCGATAATCCCAGGGCAAAATAAATATCAACCTTGCATTAACATGATTTCCGTCGAACCACTTAGGTTGTCTATCTTCTTATTATTTATTGTAATGTTATTAATAGCTTTATCGAGATTTGAGATTTCGAGCGCTCTCTTTTTATTAAAGGGATAGGAGAGATATACCATTGTGAGAAAATTGTGATGCAACGGTGGTTTATGAAAAGTTGTAACCAATTGGCGATTATTAATATTCGATATTGATGAAAGACGTCAATTAAAATAATCATTTGATTAACTCCGCGATAAATAATTTATAATCGAATTATTTTGTAAATATAATCAACTCGTGCAAAATTGCACAAGCTCATTTGCACTTTTGTTAATGTAATTGTTTTCATGCTGAATATCGTTTCAATTTTCGTATAAATTATTATATATTATCAATTTAATGCTTTTGAATTCGTTTCAAATATTTTGCCCCGAGTGATATACTTTTATTGTCGAATCAACGACCGATTAGGAACTCGAGGCAATAACACATTCCAGCTCACTGACTTTGAAGGTACCAGGCAAAATCCACTTGGAGTCTGTGCAAGCGAAATGAATAACGACGCCTGAAACGACTTGCTCGGAACAATAAGGAACAGGTGTACCAGACGTATGACATAATTAATGTTTCTATCTCTAGAAAAGACGACGTATATTACACACGCGCTAATACCTAGTTTCAGACGACGAAACAAACAATTAGCATGGTCCTACGAGACGGATTCAAAGAAAGTATTTTTCAACTCCACGATATGCATTTCATTTCCATTTTATTTCCATTAATGCAGATTTTCTTTTCTTTTCAGCTGAAAGTTCGTAGGATTTTTCAATAGTATCGATTTTCAACATACCACAGAGGAGGATTTTTCTTTTCCATCCAATTGAAATGAAACGTAACAACGTGAGAAGAAAAAAATATAAGTTAATGAATGAGAAAAGATTTGACGAAACAAAGTAAAATTGAATAAATTAAAGATATGTGCAGCAACCCCATTGTGAGGCGGGATTCTTATGCAACATAATCGAATCATACAGAACACGTGAAAGTGCATCCACGTACTGGCGCGAGCAGCTTGCCTGTCGCTCGTCGGCAGGGGCTACGACAATCTCCGTTTACCTGGCGGCTCACTCGGTTCTCTCGGCAGAGAAATTACTCGTCGTTTCGTGAGTCGAGTCGCGTACAGGCAATCAGAGTATTCGTCCAGTCGAGCCAGCGAGCGGTTGCTCCCGCTGCGGCTCGTTCAAGCCGGTGTCCCGTGTGCGATTCCAAGTTCAACAGTTTTTGAACCATTTTGTTTTTGGTGTCTATTCAATTTGGCTTCTCCTTGTGCAGAAGAACAAACTCGCCATCGGTGTGTGTTTTCATTTTATTGTGATTTTTCCTATTGTGTCAATTTATTAACTAATTTCAATTCAGAAATTAATTAATAAAATAAAAAGATGAATATAATTTTGATGATTTTGAGAAAGGTAAAAAGTCGAGATAAGTTGTTGAGATGGTAAATTTAATAAATAAAGATTGAGCTTGTTTGAAAATATTTTTATTGTTTTGGTATCTGAAATTTTGTGTAAAATTTTTTTCTCCTCACTCAATTTCGAGCATTAAAATTGATGAGATATGAAATTGAGGTAAATTACGGATTTCGTTTTGCTCCTTGGTCGTCGTTAAAAAACGGTTTTGAAAATTTTTACAGTTAAAAGGAAACCGAGAGGCAGAGATTGACATTTCTTTAATTTCTTATTTCAAAGTGTCTGTAACGGTAAGATTTCCGATTCTCGTTAACAAATAAAAACGTAATTGCTGAGATACAAATGATTGTGTAAGTAAAGTGACTCGTCTATGGGATGTAATTACAGATCGCACTTGTGTCAGGGTTGAACTGAAATGTACCCGCGCTCTAATGCCATTGTCTCACATGAGACGTTGGTGTGTTTTCTGGTCTATTTTTCTGATTATCTCTGACTCATTGTATACAATTTTCTTCGACATTTTACATTTCATTGCAACCGCCACAGACAGGCAAATAAATAAAATTAAATGAAATTGAATAAACAAAGTAAATTCAAAGCAAACAGAATGTATGAATGGACGAATGTATAACAAAATTGTGAAAACCATATAACCGTAATAAATTTTTCAGTGCAATAAAACATACGAAGGTGAAGTTTTAATATCGAGCAGAACAATAGTAAAATAATTGTCCATTGTGAAGGAGCTTGTGTTCGCGTAAAATGCGCCGCGTGTTTGTAATTTGTGCGGCGTTTCAACGGCGCGGCAATTCCTTCTTGTGGTGAGGTGGCCGGCGCAAACAACGAGCGGATCGACGACGCATGAAAAAGACCGAGGCGATGCCTCTGTTCTCGCGTGTGCGACATCGATAACCACAGGACATTAACGGTCATACGCTGCCACGAACAAAAATCACGCAACGATGACAGTCACGATGGATCACAAGCGAAAGACTTCTTGGGATTCTAAAGTAAGTGTCAACCCTTGTCATAATCATTTTCTACGCTTCATTAACACGTTATCAAAACCTTCAAACAACAAACTAAGAAAAATAACATGGACAAAAAAAGTCGTCTCATTTTGTATCCATTTAACTGACTTCTCATAAAAATAATAAAACTCGTTTTAATAAATAATTTACAGTATTTGAATCAACAAATCAATACCATGTAATTTTCATCATTACTCCAATTTTATCAAATGGTATATATATAAGATTGTGAAACATGTTTTCTAACTGTTGAACAAATGACTGAATAAAAATAAACTGGGTTAATTAAAAAAGAAAAAAAACCAGGGGGGAGAGACAAAAATTATATCGTTGTTGAAGAAAAAAATTCTTCCTCAAATTACAATTCGAACATATGGATCAAATTACGTGGAAAGAGGTGAACTTTATTTAATGATACAAAAGTGGTCCATAAACTTGAATGTTGCAAATGTGGTCCATTTAGGTTTATGATGCAATAATGATCCGTTTGTGCCACTGATGTAATTACTGTTTATTTATGAACTCAATGCAAACTTTAAGGAAGCTGAGAATTTCTAAAGAAAAATAATAGTTAATCAATGACAAATCATCAATAAAACGTTAACATTGAGAATAACCGTGATTCAGGACACGGCATGAATTTTCAGATCGGATTAAAAATAAAATCAGCCAGCTTAATAATTGCGCCGATGTTCGGTGAAAGTGACCTGCATATCATTCGGTCCGCATAAACGAGCGTCTTTGCCGGAGTCCATCAGGACAATCTCCGTTGCTCTCGTCCTTCGCAGTATTTTTTCCTCTCGAAAGGTCGAAGTTGTTTTGTATTAGTTTTCAGATTCCAACTCCTCGTCATTGGATTCCACTCGTATTTATAGCCGATTGGAGAAAAGCTCTGGAAAAATTTCAAAAGGTTGGAAAAAAATATTGCGCTGACTTTATGCGAATTCCTCTAAAATCATACCAGGCCTCTGTTTAACGTCATTCACAAAAGCCTTGCCGAGTCTTGGGAACATACCAAAAGTTTTTCATATATTTTTTTATAGCTTCTCTGTTCAATTTGATGATATATTTTAATTTTTACAATTCAAAGTTTAACAAAATTTGTCCGAACCATACGGATAAACTGTCATGACAAAAATGAGAACTCTCAATTGGAAAATTTTTCACATATTTTTTTAATTTCTCTGTTCAATTTGATAATTTCATTAATGTTCAAAATGAATTTTACCAAAAATTGTCCGAATCAATAGGGATAAACTGTCATGAAAAAAATGAAATCTGTCAGCCGGAAAAATTGAACATAATATTACATGAAAAATGATAGTGAAAAATGCTGTAAGAAGTATATTATATCACATCCGCAAAGATGGCGTTTGAAAGACGATACTGGATGTGGCCTTTTTTTTCGTCCCCGCCGCAAATAAAGCCTCGCGACAGTCTAGAGAGGATACCGCAACGTCAGATCGGCGGTCGATCAGGCCGCACAGAATCCTGACACATTTCCACGCGGAAACGGAGCGCGGGCGTTCAACTCGAAAACCGCGCGCGGTTTCACAATGCGTTCGGCCTGCGCTTATCGTTCACAATTCGGTACCGCAGGTCACGCTATAATTTAGCCGGCTGGATTGCGCGCACGGCTATCGGGGCGTGCGATCGGCCGAGAACAAAAAGGCCATTCTCCCATTGGCTCGCGGCCTCGTGAAGGGAACAAAACTCTAATAATACATGATCGCGGCGCGATTTTCCTCATCCGAAATCAGCTCACAATCCGTTCTGCTATAAAAGTGGAAAGCTGCGGCTGCCGCGCCGAATTACATGCTTTTTCAAACCGTTCGGATTTTGTGCGTCGGTAATCTGGGAATTAGAAACTTTTTCCAAGCACAATACTTTTCGGTTCGAATTATAACCGAACACTTGATCCGCGATCAACGAACCTGAACAGGTGTCTCAGTTTAAAGAACTTTTCAAAAATTCTTTTCAACATTTATCTTTTCAAGAAACTTTAAAATTAAAATTCTTATCTTCAAGTATCAAGTATAAAATTTTAAATTCAGACACACTGTATAAGAAAATTAAAACTCACCGATATGACATTTTTTCGTTCATTCAACTTTAACATTCAACAACAGAGCTCCGACAGCAAGTACCTTTTAGGAGAGATTCATTAAGTTTTTCAAAAAAAAAAAAAAAAAAAAAAAAAATAGTCCTCTTTGAAATTTTGCGATTGCAGATAAGACAGTCGTTGATATCCTTAAAATTTATATATCCGAGGAAATCTTATCTTGAAGAGAAGGAATCCTGTGAATCCAAATGCGAAGGATATTTGCATGCGACCCCAAACGCTTGGCAGGACGAGTGTCCTTGATCCTGCAGATGACCTTAAGGCATGCGAGCGGTCAGTGTGCCTAAGAGAAGATATAGGCTGCACGCAATAAGATTCGATGCGTCGGTCTCGCGGCTGGGTCGACATCCACCGGGGTACCGTTAGCTCTCGGGTGTACTTTGGCTCAGACGTCGCGATTGCTATTCATACGAAAGAACTCGTAAAGTGGGTGCGACCCGCCACCGACATGATGTTTCTGCGTTTGACATTCCACGTCACGATGATATCACGCTCCTTTGTGCTCGAACTAATTCATTATTCCGCTTCGCAAAGTCGTGTCCAGACGTTTCAAGTACGCTCGACACTGTATTCAATCTCGCACTTTTTATTGCTACTTTATTTCGACTGTATATACTTGTACGCTCAAAATTATATCCCTTCAAGTTCTTATCTCTAAGATGAATCTACAGTGGAATTTCACCGTACAATTTTTGGTAGCCCAAATTGTATTGCATCGTTTTTGTTTTTGTTTGTTTTTTTTGGTTTAAAAACAGAAAATATCGGTATTTTTTAATAGAAAATAAGAGTTTGTTTTTGGGTCAACTCTGGACGAACTGATTAATGCCAACTTGGCAATTTGGTAAAATTAAACATGAATTATAATTTGTTGAAAAATTAAATTAATAAAATTTTGCAATTCGTTTGGTTTGACTCAAAAAAAAAAAAAAAAAATACATGTTTACTGACTTTAATGGTATCGTTTTAGTCTCAATATCAAATCAGTAAGAAATTGGAACAAGTTTTTCAAAATTTCGGATCAAATTATTATTACAATAATATTTAGTCAGTTAGACTGAAAATGTTGAGTTGATCAAAAAACTATAAACTAGAGAACATAGTCAAAATAAATATAGTTACGATAACTGGAATTTTAGTAGTTACAGTTATACTAACTATAAGTGCCAGAACTAAAAAAAATATAGTTCAATCAACGAAATAAATTTTTATCTCTGTGTAAGACGTTTTTTATTTGTTGTCTTCAATCCCATTGTTTAATTTTCGAATGGAAAAATTTCTGGTGTCTTTTCTTTATTACATTTTTTTTTCTATATTAATATATACAAATAATATAAAAATATATAAATATACAAATATATATAATTTTACAATTTTTTCTCAGTTTACTTAATTTTCTATTTCCAATTGTTATACGGTTCAGATAGGATTTAGTTTCTCAGGCTCAGAGTGAAAAAAATTTTCGGATACCCTTTTCACGTTGATCAGACAAAAATTGGATTCTCCAACTCGCAGCTGCATGTCGATGATTTATAACGTTTTATGACAGCCGCACTCTTATTTCATAGCCGAGTGACGTAAAGTTAAATAGCCGCTATTAGGATTACAATATTCTCGTGAAAAAATGACGATTGCGTAAGACGTTTTCCCATTCCGGATCATCTCAATGAACTCTCTCGATTTCGAATTCTAAAATGAAACATATTTTTCCGAGAGAGCTGCTTGCACCGTTGCGTAAAAGTGAATCAATCTTGGCGACGACAGCGGCTATGATCTCATTCATTAAAACCCGATCAATTGCATTGTGTAAGTGAGCGGCGAAGTTGAAATTTCATTTTTTACTTTTTTTTCTTCTTCGTCGATTCATTTATTTGCGAAGCTGTCTCGCCGATAATGATGAAGTTTCAAAACATCTTCGGGAACACAATTAAAAGGATTTTTTTTTCGTGATAACAAAAACCCGTCCGGCTGCCGAGCGAAGGACTTCATGTTGCTCCTCTTGCGTGGCAATGAAAGACGTTTTTCTTGTCTGTCGTGTGGATTTTTTTTTCCTCAGCGACGGAAGAACTGACACAAATAGACAAGTTTGGCGATTACAACGAGCGTGCGCGTCTATACGTAGGAAGCGAATGTGTAATTTAAGGCGAGCGGTTTGGCTCGTGCCTCAATTGCAGCTCTTTTGGAAAGGCGATGCCGTGTACCTAAAGCTAACGGCGGAGTAACGGTTCCGAACTGATGCAAATAAGAACAACGCATAAATAACGATAATAAACTCAATTTTATCTGCGAACAATTTACAAGCTCGGTGTAGAACGTTGCCACTATTCCGGAACTTTACAACGTTCCTCGTCAAATACAATTTTCAACATTGTTCATCTGGTGTGCTTGTAACATCGTTTTTTTTCCTATTTCCTCATACACAACAAAGAATTCTCGAATAATGTCCTCGCGGGAGAAAGAGCATTCCAGCCATCGACCTTTGCTCGAACCGCAAAAATCTCGCTAACATTTACGACACACTCGCGTTCGCGCTATCGAAAATTCGACGTACAACACAACGGTGTGTAAATTACACAACGCGAAATCTCAACTTTTGTCCGTTACTTATTCCAGCAGAGCCAAATATTTCTGCCGGTGTACCAGTTCAACCATCGGTGGACCTGAAAGAAACAAGTTTTTTAAATGTACGAATTTTTGGAAATAAAAGATGATTGTATTTTTTGAACGAACTGTTTATAAAATGGAATGAAGTTACCCCGGTTAAAATAAAATGATTATTTTAGATGTTTCGTATGCTTTAATTATGAAAACAATTCATAATTGTTTTTTTTTAATTTAAAATTTTCAAGCCTAAACGTTAAAATTTCAAAAAAAATTGATCATGAGATTTTAAATTTTTGGTAATAAACGAAAATTCATCATTTTCAAATGATTGTTTTTACAAAATAGCATAATACAATTTTTTATTACAATTTTCTTCGTTCACAATCGTTAGGCTGAATAATTATGAAATTAAGTAAAATAATTGTGTTTTTTTCGCATAATTCACAAACAAAAATATATTTTCAATTGTATACAATTTGAAACCGGCAAGATCTTTTATAAATTAATTATAAAGTTTTTATATCATCACATATATAAAATATATTAACAACATTTTTTGGCATATATTTTGGCATATATTTTGACATGTATTTTTGTTCATGTGGGCAATTCTGAAACGTACAAAGCAATTATATGACTTTAACCAGGATTTACATAGATGTTACTTTTTTGAACAGTGTTTGAAGATGTCAAAAAATTTGAGCCGAAAAATGTTGTTGGCAGAAAGTCAGTGACCGTGGCATTTGCCTAATCTTGTTTGCCTATCGCGCGCTCCCCCGGTTGACATTGAATTCTACTTTCCAATCTGGTTGCGCGCTCATAAACAGCTCCATCTGGTTGATACGAAGACAATTATCGTTTACGATCTTCCGAATTGTGACCTGAAAAGATCTGGAGTGAAACATTAGTCTAGTTAGATTAGGTCGTTTGTTGTTCATTCAAATGGTCGTAAAATTTGCGCCTCTGGAATTTCTCGCCTTTCAAATTACAACATGAAATTGTATAAAATAGTAAATTGCTATAATTGGTCTCTCCGATTTAGCATTAACGAGCAACGGCCAGTGTTTCATTACCTATAGTTAACAAAGATACGACTTTACAACTTTTGTTACAATGTTTAGAATATCCGTTTTTAATCTCCTATTAAACTCTAATTCCTGGAGTAGAAACTCGCTGTACTGACAGAGTTACTTTTTTTCCCTGCAGTTTCCGACTTAGCACTTCATGAAACTTCAACGCTTTTTACGACGCTCTTTCTATTTAATGAAACGGAAATAAAATAGCAAAAGTGTTATACTGTCTCGAAAGCCAACTGGGAAAAAAAAGCGTCCAAGTGTGCGATATGGGAAAGTAAACATTTTTCGAATAACTTGCACATACAACCTGGGGTACATTCGAATTGCTCAGTATCGTCCACAAGATCCGTGTTCTATCCTCATTTTTCATTTGCTTATCGCAAAAAATCGTTAATTCAATAATCGAAGCGTGAAACGATAAAAGTCAGATGCTAAGGTTTTGCTCCTTATATCGCATATGAATCGACGTTCGAGTTTCTTCTGAGCCTTTTATAAATGCATACAACCCAGGCTATTGAACTGACCCAGATCGGAACGCTTTTCGAAACTGAAAAAATCTGAAATTTAAAAAAAACCTAATAAACATTGAGAAAATATTGTAACATTTAAAAGTAACTCAGTTTTATCGAGATAAACAAGAAAAATCGAACAGATTAATGAAAACTATTGAAAGTAAATCAAAATTTTTTTTTTCACAAAATTTGTAAAAAGTGTAAAAATGTTTTTAAAAAGAGGTAATTAAATCATTTTACATCACGATTGGAAAGTCTTCATATCGTTCGCAAAATATCGGTACAAGCTCCTTAAAACGTAAATGGCGATTAGGCTTGAATTAATCAATCGCTCATTCGCGTACCTATCATATTCAATGAAATATGAGTTTGGAAAACGAGTCTACGGTAATTAAACGTTCATTAATCCCAATGCGATTATCTCGACTTTCGGTTCGATAAATTGTAATCGCTGAATAAATTATGGTATATCAAGTGTTAGAAACGCGAAGCCCTCTCGGCCAATTAACTTCCTCGATAAAAAGGCCACATTTGATCGATCCTCCATGAATCACACAATTTTTCTTTTCTGTTCTCTTCTCATTATACGCGGGCTTTTTGCCGTTCGCGCCCGCGGGACGAACAAGTTGATCGCGGTTTCCTCGTTTACGATACAAAATCAGCGCAGAATGCAAGGGGGGGAGGGGCAATAAAGTGCGCGATCGCAATCGCAGTCTTCCGTCATCCACACAATGCACTTCTCAGAACTTCTAATCTCATTTCGTTTGCGGGCACCAGCGTCATTTTTTGCGTCGTCCCTATCCGAGCTTTTCAATTTTCTTTCGAACAAACCACCGGACCGCGCGATTAAGAAACGCAGAGTTTCTGCGAGAGCCAGGAAGTGATCAAAATAAAAGCGACCGATTGTAACTCGACGCAATTCGCCTCTCCCGATCATTGCATGTTCGAGCACAATTCAAATGCGACCGCGCATTTTTGCCCGCTCCGATCGAGCAACGGTTAATTGAGCGAATTAAAAAATTCCATGCATGAGTAATGACGAAAAATGTAATAACAAAAGGACACCCGACTATTTTCTATTCGAAAGTTTAAAGGGAATATATCTTACCTGAATCCAAAGGAGTGATTATTAAAAATGTTTATGACAAAATATATACTGTGTTTTGAGCAACTTTCAAAGAATGTTTTGGGATACTTAAACATCAATTGTTTTTATAAATAATGTTGCCAATAATTTGATTGAATATATTGTATTTTGATATTTATTTGCTTGTACACTAATTCGAATTTCAAGCTAAAAAAATTATTTTATAGAAACATCTAAATGTATACACGGAAAGAAAAATACAAGGAACACTTGGAAAAATATATAGAATCAGTCCAAAATTTTTCAGAAATTTCATTATTATACAGTATAGTAACGTGATTATGTGTACAAATAAATACTACTTTATTACATATGATTTTTACCATACAGATGATAATTTTTCTTTAAACATGTATGAAAAAAAAATATATATATATATCGATAAAAATTTCGCGTCGTATTGTTTAATCTAATAATGTAATTTATGACTTCGTTATACTGTACTGGTAATTTTAATAACAAATCTTTTTTCTCCGTGTAAAATAGTGGGATTGAAGACAAGAAGAAAAAAACCTCGTCTTGGACCCAATACAATTTTTCGTTCCCTTCTCTTGGGAGAAAAAAATGTCGAACAATGATTTCAATTAGCGATCGCGTTAAGCGTACGAGCGATTTTCCGTGTGCGCGCTCTCGTAGTCGATGTTACGTATTGCGTCTGTTGAAGGTGGCATAGATCATTCGCGTGAGAAAATGCGGCTAATTCTCACGGATCCAATAACGTATCCCCGTTTGGACGATCGTACAAACTGTCGCAAGTGTTGGATTGATAAGGGATCTGCGATGGTGAATGATACAGCTCCGAAGAAAGTTACAACTTACTCAGCGCCATTACAAATTAAGATCGGTCACGAACGTACGACCCTCCTGCAGTTTCAATCGCTCCGAGAGGTTCAAATCAATTGAGAGGTGGTACAACTTTTATACATCCTCGCGTAATTTACAAACGATGTGGTTAACAGTCTTCGGGGTCCTGTTGGCACCCAATTAATCGAACCTCTTAAATCACTGTTACTTTCGTCATGTCACAAAGCTGGCACTATACAATTAAAATAGCTACATAATGCCGGCCAGTGGTATACATAATCTGTGTAATAACTACTTCTCAAAAGCGCTTGTTTTTTCTGCCCAGACGGATATAACACTTTTACGTAACTCTCAGCTTCGGGACAAGAGAAAGACACGGTGAAAAAGGGTACAGCGCATTTCTCGCCGCTTTGAACAGGTCAATATTAGTGCACAGCAACGAGAGCGCAGTTACAAAGTAATATCCAGCGTAATTGACACGTTACGATATCCTTTCCGAGTACAATTGAATCGGACAAAGAACTATATTAATAAAAGATCATGACGCTTGGATATATCTAAACATAAATATTAATACGCGGGTAGGATAGAAAGGTCGTCGCGTGACCCCATGTCCCGCGAGAAGTCGAACGTTACATAAACGACCAACCGCTCGAGGGAGAAGCCAAAACGGCTTTTGTTAAAAACGTGTGTTAGCGCGCGCGTTGCGTGTGTACAGCAGGAAAGACATATTTCAAGTTTAGACAAAGTCGGCGTCTCCGCGACTAACAAAACTCGTTAACTTTTACTGATTTAAAATGCGGCCGTAATACACACTGGTTTTATTATATCCTCTCGCAACTTTCATATTACGTTTCCGCATTTAAGAAGCATAATACAGATCCTTATCGCGACGCTCTTTTCAGCCTCGCGATATCCTCGGGTGCGACGTTATTAGAATACAAAACGCCTTCTCACGTGTCAAAAGCGCGGGAACATAATTAAGACGATTTACAGACAGAGAAATGATTTACAATTATTCACAAACGATTGTAAATTGCTAATAACAATTCGATCGCAATTGTTTTTTTTTTCTTTCTTTCTTTTTCGAGCTGAAGAAATCGAAACCGTTTACCAATTGACCTTTAAGATGATAGCTTGCACTTTTTAATGACTGCAAAGGTGCAATCCTTTCGTGCTCCTTCGAGCGTGAGCCGCGAGTAACATTTCCATGAGGGCGTAGGCACTTTTGTGTTGCACTTCACCTATGAGCGAAAACGTGCATACCATCTCCAGGCCCGAACGTGTACGATGCTAAGCGCCGGGACGATTACACGCTTGCTTACGCACGTAGATTTGCGAGCGTCACGGTGCCTAAGTCGCCGGCCATCGCAGAATCGAATTGACGGTCTCGTTAACGTTATTACGTTCGTTTCATAATCTCAACTTCGTGGATGAAAAAAAATATTGACAAATTGCCGGGATGCATTGACGTAACGTCAATTAAACTCACGATCACATTTGACAGCGCATCAAAAAGTCAAGCCATCGTATAAACGCTTCGTGTGTTTCGGTTTTCATAAACTTGATCAACGGATGACGATTAATGAACATTGATTGCAAATGTATATTTTTAGTCTGGGAATTTATATGAAATAGTTTTTCAGCTGTTGCACATTTGGTTCAATCGAAAATGTCATATAAAATTATAAATGTTGAAAACGCACTTTTGTTTAATTAAAGATTCATAAAAAATTTGTACATTTTTTATGAATCTATAGTTAGTATAATTTTTCGCAATACAATTTCAAAATGTGGTTGAAATTATACGTTTTTTTTTGTCAATAAAAAAATACAATAAAAATTCAGAAACTGAATATTTTAATAATGAAAAAATTGTGCCAAAAGTTCAGTTGGAACTCTGTTTTTAGTGGGGAAAAGAAAAATGTTTAAAAAGTTTAGTTGAAAGTGTTTCCTGTATTTTGATTGAAAAGACATTTTGAAGTGAAAAAATGTAATATCCGACAGGAAGGATTTTTGGAATGATAAATAAGTCCTATTTACATTTCATAAACTATCTATCAAGACCTGTTAATAAAACAAGTCGAGCGAGACTTTTACAGAAAGTGCAAAAAATTACGTATCTATTGAAAATCAACCGGTTTCGATTCATTTGATATAATACAGGCTACTGTAAGATTAGGGAACCGTAATGCATAATAAAAAACTCATTCTTGGTCGCATGAAAAAGAAACGTGGAAAAAAATTGTAATTGATAAAACACATGCTTTCACGATAAATATCTGCAATCATGGACACAAGTAGTCGAACAAGTACAAGTCACTTATACTTTTATGTGTCACGTTGAATACGTTAGGATTCATAGTAAAATGCATGTTCCGTTTTTAGATCCGCGCGTTTGAAAGTCAGGAGAAATTGATGTGTAATCAGTTGATTTGACGCAGTGAACTTTTATGGGCGTTATTAAACATGATTTCCATAACATTACAATGCAAATGATCGGTCTATTATTATAAGGGTAATACCTGTCTCCGCATTGTTCCAAGCTCATTAATTTCCCTCGGTGAGGTTGACGCACGAATTATTATTGTCTCGTCGAGTGTACACAGAAAGAAAAAACGCAAGTTTCTATTTTGCTATAATTTCACTACTCATCCTCGACTTACAAGATTAAAAAACGCACCGAACCAACGCTCCATAATGATCGCTCTTTACTCGTTAATAATATTTGATATCTAATGACACGCATCTGGGTTTCGCCTTTTTTACTACTCTTCCCGATTCAAGAAATCTTGATCGCAGGCACGCAGGAAATTGCTCCGCGGAATAAAAACACTCTCATTAATAAATTATTCAGCTCCATAACTCAATACTCATATGCGATTGTAAAGTTGCAACTGCGTCTCAGCTCGAAATGTGTACTGCTCAGGCGGAAGCGCCATAAAATAGTTCAGAGGATTCACTCGGGTCTGAAGTTACGTTAGTTCTAGTTTTCAATTTTATACGCCGTACAAAGAAAGTCACGTTCATTATATTCTAGAAAAATAATCGCCGAGTCAAGAAAGTTTAATCTAATTTGAGAAAAAAAAAAAAGAGAAGAAGAACGTTGAGAAATAAACACTTAACTTTGGAGAATAACAGAACTGTGATTTTAATACAAGTCGTGATTTGTGTGCAATCGCTAAATATCATTAGGGAAGATGACGATTCAGAGAAAGAGTCTATTATTTTCAACTCTACGCCCACGCCTTTCTTGGTCGTGCTTTTTTTCTTTTTACTAACGCAGTAAAAGGTTGTGTGATTCACCGCGTACAATTTTCTTCGTCTTTCGTCATTGGTATTCCATCTCCGCTGTAAAATTCAGATAACAAGGTTGAGTTGGGAAATAAAGATGTTATAAAATGTTTTGATGACCACAACGCAAATGTACTCGCAATAGTAATCCAATATTCCTTTGTTCCAGATCTCTGTTAGCACAGTGAGCACCAGAAAGTTCAGCAGGGCAGGCACACCGAGTTCTATATTGTCATCAGACAGCGATATCCGCTTCACTCGAAAACTAGGAAGTCAGTATCGCTGCGGCTGTTGTGTTCTCGCTGCGTTTTTGTTGTTTCTGCTTTTCTCTGGCATCTCCATATACCTCGGATGTGAGTATGAAACAAAAAAAAGAAATGAGAATTAAAATGACAACGACAATGACAGACAGATATCTAACTTTGTAATTTAAAGGTCTCCGTTTTCACATTTAAAAGTTACGATGACATTAATATCGAGGAACAAAAGGGGCACAAAGATATTAAATAACCATTACAACTTATCAATTTAAAAAAACACCCACGATCGCGCGCGGGGAGATAAAAATCTGAAACTTTTGACCTCGTGCATGAGCCCATTGAGAAACAGTGAGAAATTGATTTGCAACTGGCGAGTACGCATGCATGAAGTCATGTGCGATGGCCGCAGGCGACATTTTCGAAAAATTTATTTTGCAAGTTTCTCCCCCCTTTGTGATTTGTTACCACATTTATGAAAGTTTGTAATGTGCGCCTATTTCAGTAACAAAAAATTCCGACTTCAAAGCCGCCTGAAAAAAAAATTGTAGAAAACGTAAATTTAAAACTAAAGAAAAACGAGGAATAAATAATTTTTGTTCGAGGTTGAAGTAGAGCGGACAATGAATATTGAAAACGAAAATATACACGCCTAGTTGGAGAGCATATACTTATTGAGATTTTTTTTTTTTTTTTTTTTGTAGATTTCATCAAAATAGAGTATATGGCAATGTGGTTGAGTTAATTCGTACATTTTTTTATCATAGGAGAGGCTCCGCAAAAGGATCCGCGAAATGATTTCGCCGTAACAGCGGCGAATGAGACTTTGTATCCGTATTTGGAAAATCGCGTGGATATTCCAATATCCCGGACGGTCTTTGAACCCGACACTCGGCGAGCCGGAAAATACTAACGCTTGAAACTCGATCACGACGTGCAAAAGCCCGAGTCGCAGAAACTGAAGAATTTCGCTACGGTACAGCGTAATTGCGAAGACGTCGAATTAACCATGCAGACAGCGTGACAAAGCGACGGAAATGTTTCGCACAAGGCATTCGGACAGCGCCGAAGTGTAATTGACGTTTTTCCCCTCGTCCATCGACTCAGCAGTTATGACAGCCGTTTATTATAAACAACCGCTAATTAACGCCCTGTTGATTTTATTATTTATCATAACAGAGCGATTATTACTGTTATGCAATTATTTTTCATTGTGAAGAAAAAACCGCGCGTTGAGATGTAACAATTTCATTTTGAAATTTTCAATTAACAAAAAGGGAATTGGGAGTTGATTACGAGCGCCATTCGCCGCCCATAATGAGACTTAAATGAGGCGGTTTCGAGACACGCCGATCGTTAGTGTACAACGGTGTAAAATGAAGAACAAGAACACCCGGGACGGAGATTGAATAGAAGAAGCAGTTTGATACGCGAACCGTAACTCATTGACGTCTCCCCAACACGTATAGACTGTAACGGTCTGACCGAGTTACCGAGTCGGCGTGTAGAATCTTCGTTGGTTTTATCAAAAACAACATTCTGGCGAACGTGACTTGCCGCGCGCATCCGTAAATGTCAATCGCAGGATCGCGAAACTGAAAGGTCGACAGACGAGGGACTTTTTCTAATTGACGCAGCGGCCCAGACGCAATTTATCGTTTTGGCTTTTCGCACGAAATGAGATGTACTCGCGCTCTTCCAAGACTTTCGTTGCACGATGCAAAAGTAACGGTGCGACCGCCTTACCGACTTCCAAGTGCTGGACATTTCGCAACTCGCGACAATGCCAAAGCTTTGTCCCCGCGGCCTTGTGTCATTTCAACGATTCGGTGTCACGTCAGCCGGGCGGCTTTGAAAATTGAAACCTCCTTTTCAACGTTGGAAATCTAGTCCCTGGGGTTGTATTCGCACCTGAACACATATAACGATTCACATTGAGAAATATTTTCATACCAAATCGATGTTTGATGTTTTTATAAGTTGGAAATATTTCAGCTAATTAATATCAAGGATTTTTAATTTGCTTCTAATATAGTCTTGATCCTGTTCCAAGGATAAAATATACGTGTAAATATATATTTTTATTTTATATTTTTCCATATAAATATAATATATTTTTTTGATAAAATTTGTATTTATCTTATATTTTATTCATATAATTTATTGCTGCTTTATAAATAATTTATAATTGACTTACATGTAGAATATATACGGATATATTTTTAATATATTAGAAAATATTTAATTGGATTGAATTTACACTGAGAAAAATTTTTTAGTTCTTGCGTTTGTAGTTAGTATAACTGGAAATCTGTAATAGTAACTACGCTGAGAGAAATACAATTTAAAATTTACCGTGATTTTCACGGTAAAACAGATTTAAATAGACAAATGCTGTGAAAAGTACTGTGTCCAAGTTAAAAATTACCGTGATGACCAGTAAATTTTAAAAGACGATCCATTCGTATTTCAGATAACACGTCGCCATATTTTGAATACGCTTGCACTTAGTTTTTGGTAATGTTCCGAGAGTTAAATCGACTTGAAATTTTGTACACTTGTAGGTCATGATCAGATCTGCTCTGAGAAAAATTGGCAAGGCTGCGAAATCGAATCAATTGTAAATACGAATTTTCAATGCGCACCGGACGAACTGCATCTGAGATACGCTTGCACTTTTTTTTGATATTGTTCCGAGAGTTGAATCGACTTTATGGGATGGAATTCAATATAATCCCATAAAATCCCATAAGATCCCATAAAAACTATTCTGGGATGGGATTTTTTTATTATAGGTAGATGATAGATAAAAAATATTCTATAGGTTATGCGTCAACTGATCAAGTTGTTTTGTCAAACAATTATAATACATGTTTAATCCATTTATAAAATGTTACTAAATTGCCAAGTTGGCATGAATCCATTCGACTAGAGTGAACTAAAAACCAAATTCTTATTTTCTATTAAAAAATACCGATTTTTTGTCGGTGCATGAAAATCGATTACAGGCATATTTTAATCGTGAGAAATTTATGTGAGAAAGTTTGTGAAATGAATTCAGTTTTGGCGCAGCTGAAAATTCAAATCTGTTGCAACCGATCATGCACTTTTGGTGCAAACGTTAAGATGCATTAACAGTCAAGTTGAAAGTGCATTTTCGATGTAATCGAAAGTGCTAAAACTAAAAGTGCAACTAAAAGTCAACTTGGAGTGCGGTTGAAAATGCACTTTTGTTTTAATGGAAGATGCAGTGAAAAATGTATGGTTTCAAATGCGATCGCGTTGGCTGTAGAGGATGCGCCAAAAATGCCATTGAAAATGAACATTTTCAGCCATTGAAATGTCAGTCGGTTCACCTTGTGACGACGAAGCCCATTTTGCTGTCTGAAATCGACTCCTGGGGTTGTAATTCACACCTAGCCAAGCAGGTTGATTAGAAATCAATCAAGACATCCGATCTGCAACACAAAATCAAATGATTAATGAGAGCAGTTTCTTCCCGAGATCTCATCTTGGGAATAAATTTGAATCGTCAATGGCCATCGAGGCAAGACAATTGATACTTATCAATCATCCGAGATTCAAACTTTCGCCCGAATTGTTAAGAGATCCGATGAATTTTTATTCCATCCGGCAAGCGTTTTGCAACTCATTTTACGCACAATTACTCGATGCACTTAAGCATTATAAACTTTTACTTAAATGCTAATAACGCGACCATTGTCTGGGGCAGTAAAAAATATCAACTTTCGTTATTCAATTGAGTCCTCCAAACTGCCCTGGCGCTTTGCTCGCAAATGAATCGAAAACAATAAAAACATTATTCCTTTTTGTGCTCCTTAATTGTTAACGAGATTGTCGCGTGAAAATGCGTCGCAGTCGTTTAAACTAATTGACGGGAACTCTTTTCAAGCGAAAAAAGTTGCCTGGTTGTGGATACAATCTTTAGTGAAAGGCAAGATTGTTATTTATTACTCATCATTATGTTTATTTTTGTATGTAACAGTTTCCCTGAATATGTTTCATATAAAATTGAATCTCTTGGGATTCCAAACATTAATTACAATTAGTGACATAGAAGTAAAATGTTTCGCATTAATATCAAAATTGCAATCTGACATTAAGCAAAATATTCTTAATTGTAAACATAAAACGTATAGTCATTTTTATTGAAACATTAAGGTAGTTCCAGCGGAAAGGCGTTTATTATTTATTTATTTTTTATTTCAATTAAACAAGATTTTTTTCTGATAGAAAATGGCTGATTGTGATTTTGGTCAGTTAAGTACAATTCGATCCAAATGTTTATACCCATAAAATACAATTCCAAAATTTTTGACACGAAAATAATTCATTATTTCAAAAGTCTCTTTTCATTTTTCACTATAATTTTCATTATACGTTTATACAAATTCATAAAATAAACTTTTTGCTTTGATTGTCACGCAAGAACTAGCTTGAAAAGTGTTCACCAGGAAAAATGTGAAAACTATTAAATTTTTAGTTTATTTGTAAAAGAATAGGAAAAAGAGTATGAACGAAGGCTGACAATTAAATTTTTTGTTTCAGACACGTTCCTACTGTCAGGTCCGCCAGGCGATCAGATCTTTCTGGCGACGTTTCGAGTGATCAAGGGTGACTCATTTGCAAGCGAGCTCGCGGATCCATCGACGGAGGCCTTCCGCATAAGATCGCGAGAATATCGCGATAGATTGAACCTCGTGTTTCGCCGGAGCTCGCTGAAATTATCTTTCATCACAACCGAGATCCTGGCTCTCGATGGGTTGGTACACTTTTATCCAGTCACCAACGGTACAGTAGCAAATCGCGGAAGCCTTTTATTTTAATGACACCCGGCAAATCAAACGGCACCTCCCTTGGCGCAACGGCTCTCACTTATTACCCTTCAATCGTAATCTCGCTCGTAACAATAAACTGCATACGATTTTCATCGAACCAGCCACTTAAGCCCGAGAGACTTTATCTCATCTGGTTAGACACAATTCGTTTTTATTTATGCCTCCTTTGTCTTTTCTCCCCGCTAATGAATTGAAACAATTTGCCCCGACATGAAAATAAATCTCTCGATTTCAACACGCGCGATTGCACAATCGTTCATTTCTTTCTCTCTCTCTATCTTTTCGCTCCCGCAATTTCATCTAATTAATTTGGACTTTCCATTCCCTATCTACCATTTACGGTGCCTGACGCTCGCACGACGTTAAATAAAATCGCGCGCGATTATTCAATTTCGGAAGCGCGGCTTGCGGTTACACTTTTTTGCGTCCCACAAAAATTCTTCAAGCAATTACACGGCGGAAAAATGTTCCCGACGAACTGAGCCATTAGCAGACTGAGAGAAATTCCCCTACCCGAAGCTCTTGCTTTTAATGGCAGAGTCCCTTTGATGTGCCAAAGACCTCTCTTTCATCTTTTCATGTTCCCTCCAGGCTAGAGGGGGTCGATCTGGTGGTCCACTTTGATGTGCGATTCGATCCGCGGTTCCAGACAGTCGCTCCCGCCGACGTCAGTAATGTCCTCATCCAGGAGTTCGAGGGCAACTCGTCCAAATACCTCACCAACTTGACCATCGACCCGACGAGTCTCGAGGTGCAGCCCAGCCTGTCCGTTTTGAATGTCCAGGAAGCTCTGCAGACGACGGTTTCTACGGTGCCCTCAACGACCACTTCACTGCCGCCTAGAAAATGCAGCAAACTCGAGTTCGCCTACTGCAGACACATCTCGTACAACGTCACCACGTATCCCAACGTCCTGGGACACAAGTCGCTGAAAGAAGTCGAGCAGGAGGCCATATCTTTCAGGTGAAGAACCTGCGGATGAAACCAATTTGTTATTTTTTTTCTCCTTTTGTTATTATTGAAAAAAAGTGGATGTCAAAATCGAAACTGACCTTTGGTTTTATAATAAACTAATAACTTAATTGGTCTGATGGTTTTTGTATCTAAATTGCATCTTGTGCAACTTGTGTGTAATTGAGAAGCGAAAATATCAAGCTGCCTCTTAAAGTTTAACGCCAAGTTTCTCAAGACCTACAGCGGATAATTTTCTATAAAGCAAACTCCGAACATCCTTCATAATTGCGATAATTTCTTCGAAGTGCATTGACCATTTATTCGCGCTCTGTAGTTTGCGAGCGGCAATTTCGTTTTATGATGGCGTGCAACACTGGGTTATTATAACATCTGGGCTTTTGTGTGTTCAGGGAACTCGTGGACGCCGAGTGCTACAGGATGGCTTACGACTTCATCTGCCAAGTGCTCCAGCCGTCCTGCCTGTCCGGTCATTCAGAGGATGTCATCCAGTTGCCATGTAGAAGTTTTTGCAAAGAGTTTTGGTCTGGCTGCGGCAGTCGTCTCACGGATAAATTGAAGAAGGCACTTGATTGTTCCAAGTTTCCGGAGTACGCTGACTATGGGAGTTGCAAACCTAAACCAGGTTAATACCTTTTCTTTTATCGTCCAGATATCAAAGATCCGCAAAATCAATAAAAATCTGAAAAGAATAAAATGAATTGTGGCGAGGAAAAAAATGTTCTATTTTTGTTCTATTCAGGTTGTGTGCAAGAACTTCAGTCGAAAGCATATTCTCCACGCATTTGCGATGGGATCATAGACTGCGCTGATTTGACGGACGAGAAAGGATGTGCGTACTGTAGAAATGGTGAGATGCACTGTGGGGTTGGAAGAGCTTGCATCCCACCAAACAAGAGATGTGATGGAAAAGTCGATTGTCCTAATGGAAGTGACGAGAAGAATTGCCGTAAGATTTTTATTTTCAAACAAAGAATAAAAAAAATTTATCAAATATTGCGATTCCTAAATGAAAATTTAATGAACTATACAGTATATAGGGAATAAACTAAAATAAATTATAAATAATTATTGAAACTTACAAAAAATTTGATGAGCATAAAAAATAAATTAAAAAAAATTTATTATGATATTATATATTAATTTTTTTAAATACTCATTTATCAAAATTTGCTACAAGTTTTTTCAATATTTTTTTATACAGTTTAGATTGTCCCCAACTGTACAGTTCAGTAAACTTTAATAGATTTTTTTCTACGAGTGTAATTTCAATTTAATGAATTCATAATTAACAGAGATAATTATACGATTGTGCGTTGTAGTTACCCTAGACGAGATGTTAATTCGGCCCGAACACAGCCACTGGATACACCACATCTAACGAAATACAACAGAGAAGGGTACGTGATTTTCAACGAAAAGGGAACGTTGGGCAAACTTTGCACGGAAAATTTGAACAAATCTTTGCCAGGGGCTGAGATGGAAACTGTTTTGGAAGCTGCAGCCGCTTCTCTTTGCAGCCAATTAACATTTTCGTAAGTGAATGAAACGATTTTGTCTGTATTCTCTAGCTCAAACGATCCTTCCTTTGTATCTGAATGAGAATGAAATGTCAAAATTGGTTTTTAGGGGTGTCAAGTCTGTTGAAATACGAATTGACGACGAGGAGGATGTTCCATATGTGCACATGGAGGATCCCTTGGCTCCGGAAATTTCTTTCGTTCGGTCAACGTGTCCCAGCAAGGAGGTCATGTACGTTGAATGCGCCGACTTAGGTACATATCCTTGACCTTTCTTTAATAGAAGTTACTATCTCTTACTTGTATTACTGGACAATTTGCTTATAAAATTTAATTTGTTTTTAATAGAATGTGGAATTCAAAGTCTCACGAACAAGATGGGGTCAAAAAGTCAGAGCCTTAGTAAGATGGCTGAGCCTGGTGACTGGCCGTGGCACGTTGTACTTTTCAAAGAAGACGTGCATGTTTGTGATGCTACTCTCATTCATAGCAGCTGGTTGATTACCACGGAATCTTGTTTCCAAGGGTTGGTACAAAAAATATAAATGATCTCAGTGAAAATTTTGTTTGCAAATTTCTAAACTTCTTTTTATTTTAGACAACCCAAAGCTGAATGGACCGCCCGATTGGGAACGATCAGATTATCAAGTTCAGCTCCTTGGCAACAAGAAAGGCGGATAATTGGCATGGTGAAATCCCCAGTTGAAGGAAGCACGACGGTACTACTGAAAATGGACCAGCCCGTCACCGCTTTCTCTGATTTCGTTCGACCGATTTGTCTTCCTTCTGAAAAATTCGTCCTTTCTGATTCTTCTTACTGTAATACATTAGGCTGGGCTCGAAATCGTGAGTTCATTTAAAACCCAGGAGTATAAAATTAAAACAATTATTTACTATCACTATAGTGGTTTTAATTTATTATCTTAAATTTTTAAGGCGACTTACTTCAACGAGTTGAACTGAAACACAGTGCAATGGAAAAATGTGAAAACATTAGTATCGCCTCAGTCAACAGTCTTTGTACAGAATCTTCATTCTCAACTGAGGATTGTAATGTGAGTAATTTTGATGAAGACCTAAGACATTGTTAAACAATGACGACTGATGCTAAATTTTATTTTCAGGAAGAAGAAGTTTCAGGAAGTCCCATGCTCTGTCTACTACCAGACAATCATTCTTGGGCTCTCGTAGGAGTTGGGCGATGGCGCATAGCGTGCTCCAAAACAGGCACTGAACGACCCCGACTCTATGATCAGATCTCAACGAACATTGCATGGATCAGATCAACGATTGACTGAGTACATTTTTCATGTGTGTAAATAATTCGAATAGAGTTTGGAACTGTCCTATAATTTTTATACACGAAATGTTGTTTCAAACTGTGTTCAGATGATTAATTGCCTTAACGAATAACTGAATCGAACTAAACAAATGCCAAGTCTTTTTTTATCAACTAAAGAGGAAATTTTATATTTCAAATGTAACACTTTTCTAGTTACATGGAAAAGTATTCGGTGCATGTTTTCCAACTTGTACACACTTACGCCATTTTTGATATGTATAAATCATGTAAACAGAATGCTGTTATTGTTAATTAATGAAATTCCTGTGCACATATAAAATAACACGTTGTAAATAAAAGTGCACCTAACGTTTATTTTTTAGTTTATACTGTTTTTAATTTATTCGAAATTTTTATCATAGTTTTATTGTAATATTGAATATTGTATACGTTTTAAAATAAAATACAAATGTACAATTTTTTTATTTCAGTCATCCTTACATGGGTATTTATAAAATACTTCATTTGTAACTTGATTTACAGATAAGCAATTGAATATATAGTTGTAACTATATATTTAATAAAGTTTTTATCCATATAGAAATACTGTTCTGATATTTTATACTCTAATTATCTTAAAATTATCTAGCACGCTAAGAGTTTCAGATGAGGTTTACGCATGGATGAACGATGAAAGGGTCCAGTCACGTCTATTTGCGGGGACCAAAATCTTCTCATCGCTTCATAAATTTCCGAAGGAGTTATTGGTTTTGTAGGCACCGACTGAAAACAATCATTAATCATTAGAAATCAACCATTTTATATCTACAATATCATTGATCTTTAAAAATGTGTTCCGCATTACTTCACCTGATTATGTTGATATGGTTTAAAAGTTTTTGGATTACAGTAACTGAATCGGACTCTGTCAATAGAATCCCCATACAATTTCATCTGGTCCTGCCTGACTAAAAATGCCAAGTCAACGATTTGTGCAACAGTTTCATAAGCTAGATAACTTAAAATGATGTAGCCTTTTTTGTCGACAGTAAAGTCACCTAAAAACAGAAGGTAATAAAAGATTGTAGTATTGTTAAAAATGCTCAGACAGATTATTTGTGCCCTGAAAATGTAATGAGAGTTACAAAATACATACCGTTGACTCCCACCCAATCGCTGAATTTATGTTTGTTTTTATTAACAAACGACACACATCTTGCCTTCGAGTATTCCAAATAACGAGCTTCGTCAAGCTGTTTTGCAAGATTGTCTGCTCGGATATTCCTGTCGTATTTCACTTGATCAAAAGCATTCGTATCATCCATGAGCTGTCCAGTCGTATCAATCAGTTCTAAGAATTCCTGATACTGATGTTTTTCTTTGCTTGAATCTTCTCCTCCCATTTCTGGTAGTTCTGAGTTTACTGTTCTGTTGACTCTGGATTTGAAATGCATCAAATCTGAAATATACATTTTCAAAGTAACTTTTGCAAATAATGGAATAATTTTTTCGTTTAAAAATAAAGTTGAATCAATACCTAAATACTTGATGAGTCTTTGAAGTTTGACTTTGTCTTTACGTAGTAGAAATATGAAATCCTCGGCAATGACCACATTACTCCCTCTTTCTTCAGCAACACGACAGGCTTTGTTCACAATTGTTCTCATTTGTTGCAATACTATCTCATCGATTATTTTAGCAGATTCTATTAAAGGCTCTGATGAATCTCCAAAACCGTGCATCATTTGTCGAATTTCTACAAAATGAAAATAAGAAATTATTTAGAAAAATTGAATTCAGAGTCGTGGATTAGATTTACCGGTTTTATATTTCCTTTTGATAAAAAATTAATTATTTAAAAAACTTTTAAACTTACCATTGATATAATTATTAGGCTCCACTTTGACAGGAAGTGTGGATTTGACAAAAACAGAGTTCTGCATTTTGTTGTTGATGTTCATTATTAGTTCATTAACATAACCTTTTGTTTTGTATACAAAATTGTGACAACTTTTACCCTTTAATAATAAATTCACAGTTACTTTGCTGGATTTGAAATTTCTTGACTTTAAGAAACGTATTTTTATACTTGTCTTTTTTTAAAAAGTTTAAAGATCTGAAATTTAAAGAGAAAATTCTCTCATATCTCCCATCTGATACTATTGTAACAGTAACTAGATCCTAGTTTCTTTTTTACCGACTGACTGCACAGTGTCTCTCAATTCGCTATTACCGACTATAGTTAACGTGGGTCCATGTCGAAATACATAAACTTTATTCTACATAACCTATCACAGTACATAATTTAAGAACACATAAATACAAAACTTATAAACTAATTTCATCATTGAAAAAAAAACCATAAATGACTTCAA